>JALGXP010000257.1:0-48160 GCA_023333625.1 Bothriochloa decipiens | reverse complement strand
TGAGTCATGGTCAGTTGATCACACTACACTCAGTCCTGTACTTGGTATTATGCCTCTTTTATGCTCAACATCATAATAGCTGTTTTTAGGCATGCACAACATGTAAAACTAATCAATTGCTGCTGCTGCTGCTGTCCAGGTTTCAGTTTGGGTTATCTATAACTTGTCCACACATGTATTTTATTTCCTGAGATCGGTAGTGTTTGAAAAAGGGATGTATTTTTATTAATTCTTGCATTTGAATATGCACAGGTATGAGCAATGGCCCTCCTCCACCTGCTTATGGTTACAATGACGAGTGGGAGGAGGAAGGAGATTATTACAACAGAGGGCGTGGGAGAGGAAGGTCACGTGGACGAGGAGGGAGAGGCCGTGGTGGCTACTATGGAGGTGGGAGGCGTGGTGGCTATGGATATGATTATGGCTATGGCGGGAGAGGCGGGTACTATGAAGAACAAGATGAATACTATGATGAGCCTGAAGAATATGGCCCTCCCCCTGGCCGTGGTAAGCCCAGACTGATGACATTACTTGGTGTGGGTTTTACTTTGCATTCCCAACTTTCTCACGGCTTTGTGGTTGGTCTGCTGGTTTTGCAGGGCGTGGCAGAGGAAGAAGGGGGATGCCTTGGCGCGGGCGTGGTGGGCGTGGGCCACCGCGCGGCGGCCGAGGAGGCTACTACTAGACAAGAAATGCGACGTGGCAAATGGGTGTGCTGAAGCTAGCAATGGCGTGCTTTGTTATCTGTTTGCGTTTGCTCTGTGCTCTTCTATTAAGCTCCGACCCCGGACCCGAATTATCCCGTAGGCCTTTCCAGGTGCTACTTTACTTCAGCTGCTGTGCCTGTGCAACTTGTCTGGGCAAGTTTTGTGGCTCGCTCGTGGTTTTGTAGCTAGGTTAAGCGAGTGAAGTTACACTCGGTAGCGCAGTGTTTCCCCATCAGACGGCATGCAAGATTGTTTATTCTGCTGTTAATCTACCTACCTTCCTATTTCGTATGGATGATGGATACTGGATGTATGAGTTTCATGTTTATTTATTTCCTGGTATAATCTAGTATCTGTCATACTAGGTGAGGTCTTGTTCGTTTCTGCATCAAACAACGGGGTTATAGAGGATTGAGAGGGATTTTACATGTATGGGGACTAAACCTACCTCAGTTCCCTAATGCCTGAAAGGGCTGGCCGCAGGGGTGCACAAATGATTTTCGGTCAATATGGGGTAGGCATTTTACTTCGTTGAAGTTATGTTCGGTTAATCCCCAGTCCAAAGGGATTGAGGCGATTTTTACTTGTAAATAGAGGATAAAATTCCCTTAATCCCATCAGATTGGAGATTAACCGAACAAACCTTTAGGGATACACTGGAAGCTGCTCCTGCCTGGCAAACTACAAGCTGCTTGTCTGTAGTCCTACTACCGTTAAATTGAAAACCATACATACAGAAAAGATGTATGTGTTAAGAGGAGCAATTACATTTAGCATTTGGGAGTATGGGGAATGGAATGGCACAGTCGGAAAAATTTAAGGAATGATAACACAGCTAGACGAAATTTAGAACCGTGTTCTTTGTAAAATGAATCCATCTGTAAACATAACCATATGAAAGCAAAGGAGACAACAAAGTTGAGATTTACAGGGGATGGGACAACTTCACGAGGAAGAGCCATTTGCGTTCAAATCAAGGAAATCAAACATTGTTTGCATTTGTATAAAAAAAATTTAAATAAAACTGACCTTTTCTTATACACAAGACTATAGACAGAGAAAATTATGTCGACATAAGATGATCTGTCACCAAGTCATGAGGCATACATGAATTGTGAACTGAAGGTTCCCTCATGTCCTGCACTACTTCTATTTGGCTCACTATATAGTAATGAACAATGGTACTATGCCTCACTTATTTTGTCTATTCTAGTGTTCCATAAAAAGAAGTTATGGGCCATCAATCTAATTTGAAAAATAGCAGCATTTCATTGATACAAAAACCGATGAAACACAACAGTTCAACTAGTTCATGAAAATCATACCACCAGATAGCTAAAACATAAATGGAAACATGATCTATCTGACATAACTTTGTCTGTGATCACAACTTCAAAAAGAACCCCTAAGAAGGGCTAGGTTGTCTTATACAAAAAATAAAAATAAAAATGACCACTAAAATTCAAGCCAAAGAGTAACACATAGGTCAGGGGTTGGCAAGGGTGGCACACCCACACACCTCCCTCCAAACTTAACACCACAGATTAAAAGCTACAGCCGATTCAAAAGAGAGCCAGCATGGTGACTACACTAGAGAAACATGGGATTCCATCCAAGATGCTTGCTCCGATAGCTAGCCAACTAAAAACAGTGCAAATTTGCGCATACACTATGCAAGAACCATGAATTGGTCAGCAGCTGGGCGATGCAGAAACATCTCTCTTCCAGAGTCAAGGGGCAAATTCCCAGTCCCCGTCGATATTACCATTGTTGACGAAATCCTACAGAAAGAAAACAAGTTCAGTTAGATAAACATCATCATATAAGTAGACATCGATTTCTACATGCAAAGCCTTAGTCTAGATGGAGTAAATTAAATAAGCTAGCAATTTAGCATGTCTTATGGTCAGGTTATGCATGAAGAACAAGTGATGAATTTGAGCAATGCACAGAGTAAGAGTACTAACAACTAGAAGTAAGTAAACCAACACTAGTTAAGTAAATTCCTTATGTGTTAATTTACCTTTGCACGAAAATACGAAACCGAACACAATGAAAATAAGAACAGAGACAGATTTTATGCATAAAAAGGAGGGGAAAGGATCTTACTTCATTAAGCAAGGAAGCAAGGAAATCATCCAAGTCATCACTCTCCACATTCTGCCCCTCACTTGTTCCCATGAGGAATTCATTGATGGTATTCACTTGGTCACTAACAGCTTGATGATTAACGGTGCTACCTTCATGGAGGTTGTCACTTGCACCACTGCCATTCGGCACCTGGTTCAGCATTGCAGAATTGTCTATCTGAAGGTCAGGTCTAGTGCTTGAAGAACTAGCCAAAGCAGAGTTGCCAATCGGTGTCAGTGTAGAGTTTGTGTTGTTTCCAAAGCTAAATGGAGTCACCTGCTCTCTCAAACCTACCACTGGTGCGGCTTTCCCCATGATTCCTGTGATTTTCTTCTGATACTCATTTCCAAAAGTTGCAATCTGTCCAGAGGAGGAGCCTGCAAGTCTTGATAACTGGTTGATCTTGTAAATGTTACCCTGCGAAGGATCTTCAGGCCTTCCTACATTATGACCAAGATTAGAAAACTTTGACGACACAACCGCTTTCCCGGAGTTGCTAGGTCCTGCAAATTGGTGAACTTCCCTAGCAACCTTGTTAAATAAGCCAGCAGAACATGATTGAGGCTGAACCGAAGGCTGGTTCACCATCTTAGGAGACTGCAATGGTAAATGAGCAGGAGCCAGTGTTTCACCATCTGGGATGTCTTCAAAAGGAATACCTCTGCTTGACCCCAAAATCTTGCTCCGCAATACGCTTGCATAGGTGCTGCAAGAACGAGGCGAAGAAAAGATGTTCGAGGTCAATATTGGACTTTCATTTGAGCTGTTTGCAAATGAACACCCTAAGATATCAGCAGAGGAATGTTTGCTTGCATTCAACACCACACCATTTGAAATACTTCCAAAGGAGCTGCTAGAAGGACCGGAAGGGGGGCATTGGCTTGCACCTGGCAGCCCACCACTCGATACAGGTGCATAGGACTTGCCAGAAGAGATGATGCTGTTATCCTGCACTGGCATAGGCACAACATAATTGGGCAGGTTGACACCTTGGCCAACTGGTTCCATGTCTGACCGAGGAATGCCCATGTTTGTCTGTGAGCTCATGACATGAACTGACTGTCCGGGCAGCAAAGTTTGCGTTCCAATTGCAGATGAGGAATTCATCTTTGAAAAATGGTTGCTTGAGCTCGAAGAGCCAATGAAGGATGGGGAATTCATGTTTCTCCGCAATGCTTCAGTTTCATCAGCAAATGGATTAGAATAACTCAGTGTGCCGTCGCTGAGCTTTCTTAGGTAGATTCGGTACTTCTGAAATAACAAAATAGAAAAACATTTTGTTAAGAAAAGAATGACAAAGTCGTAAAATGAATGAAATGGGCTCTTAATCAAGGGAACAAACAAAATTAATTGAGAACAAGAAAAACTAATTGTAGAAGTGCACATGTGTATGACATACCAAAAAATAATACACGTGTGTATGCCACTAGAGCTTTTTGTGTATGTCTTTAACAATAATATAGTTGATATGAACAGAAGCATAGTGATCGAGCATATGAGTAGAAACCAAACCTGCAGATGACTGGCGACATTCTCCCTAGTAAGGCCTTCCACATTCATGATTTCTAATATCTTCTTTGGAACAGCCCCTGCATTTACAACAAAAAAATATTTGTTAAGAGAAACATATTTAATTGAAGAATTGTTCATAGATAAATCCATGGAACATGAGAACTTACTATCGATGCCAGTCTGACTGACAGCTTCAACAAACTTCCGGTGTAGCTGACCAGACCAACGGACCCTTTTCTTCTTCTGGGCTGATGTGTCCTCGTTGTCCTCATCAGCAACATCCATAGGCTTTTTGTTTTTCTTTGAATGCTTCTTTCTACGGTTTGCTCCAACCTTCTCACCTTTATCAGCATCCCCATAAGGTAACTTCTGAACATCATCATCACTGCCACTACTGATGCTGTTTCGTGGATCAGTCTTCCTATTCTCCACAACATGTTTCCATATGTCCCTAAGCTGTTTGACGCACACTGGCTTCACCATATAATCACATGCCCCATGCTTTATCCCTTTCACTATAGTCTGTGTCTCGCTATTTGCAGATAGCACTGCATGACATAAGGCAAATAAGTCAATTATGATAGAAGTCAACAAGCTCAATAAACATTAAAAAGGGCGTACCCAGTGCCATAGGCTCCCGCACTGCGGGGTCTGAGGAAGGAAAAATAGCCAGCAGCCATCCCTGCACAAATGTGCAGAGGCTGGGGCTTGAACCCGGGACCTCTTGGTCACAGACGGTAAAGCTCTACTGCTTGCACCAGGGCCGCCCTTCACAAGCTCAATAAACATTCCAGAACAAATTAGAGGTCAAAGATACAGATTGACCTTTTAGGGAAAAATACATCAAGAACCGTGCTAGTCAAATGTGACAATTAATTTTAACCAAAGGTAGTATTTATTCAGAAGGAATTTTTTGGTGAAATAATTTTCTTTTCGTCAAATGAACCAACATTAGTACACAAAATGACAAATGACAATATCCAATTACATGTAGGGAAAATTGTAAAATTTATGTTAATATAACTGAAACAATAAGAGGTTGACTGAACAAATAGTAACACACAAAACTACCAAAACAAATTTTATTTTTCATTGGGCTAATGAATGTGCCATAACGTGAAAACTAAAAATATTATCATTAAAAGGTCAATCAACACCATCTAGCGCTTATATGAACAAAGAGTAACGGTCTAACGGACACTGAAAATGAACAAAATTTTAGTTTCCATGCAATGCTTACACACAAATTGTAAGTATAAAGCTACAAATGACAAATATAGATAGCCAACAACTCCACTGTACTTAGCATTAAGGAAAAAAACTATTACATACAAAACTAGAACACAAACAATTGATTGCATCTAAACACATGCACCCCCAAAATCAAGATTTATGATTCACATATATGCCATTTATTGATATCCTACCCGTTGGGGAGCCCATATTCATATGGTTAACTTCCCCTTGAAGACGCTTAATAGGAATTAGTATAGCAGCTTGTGAAATCCTTCCCCACAAAGGGGTTGCTTGTAAATTGTTGCTTGCCAATATATAATGCCAACAGCACATGGGCAAGGGGAGATCTCTCTCATTCATTTTTGCAAGTCCTGGCCGTCGCCTCGTTATCCCTTCTTATGCGTTTCGTCCTAGAACCTTCGCTGCGGAGCCTCCCTCATGGGGCCTTCTCCGCGGAGCCCTTACACAGAACAATCATCTGGGACCTTCGTCTTGGAGTTTGTTCAGGACCTTCGTCCTTTAACCTTCATCCCAGAGCCTTTGTTGTAAGACCTTCCCTGGCCAGCTTTTGTCTAGGGACCTCCTCTAGTCAACCTTCATCGGAGGACCTTCTCTCGCTAGGCCTTTGTCGGCAGACCTTCTCCGGCTAGGCCTTCGTCAATGGATCTTCTCCGACCAAGCCTTCGACGGAGGACCTACTCCGACCGCAATCGGGACCTTCTCTATGCAGGCCTTCGTTGGAAGACCTTCTCCAGCAGTACTCGTCGAGGGACCTTCTCTCGGCTTTCATCGGGAGACCTTCACCAGCTAGCCTTCACCAAGGAGCTTCCACCTCTCAACCTGTTTAGGATGCTTGTCCCAACACTACCCAAACAATCCTAATAACCAGCAGCTGTACCGAGTTATAAGCAATCCATTCAATGCATCTACCCTGAACAACATACAAAAATGACAGTACTACAAATTCTCATGATTGCTATTCTCTACACGATCAATATATGCCATGCATAAAATTGGGAAAATGAGTTTGAGCAAGGGTTGGTTTTACTGATGACTGGGAGATCCATCTCCAGGCCGATGAGCTCAAGGAGCTTGAAACCATCCATGTCGGGCATGATGGCGTCGCTGATCACCAGGTCGAACTGGTTCCCATCCTTCCTCTCTCTAAGGATGTCCAACGCCGTCCTAGCGTCCGTCACCATAGTCACTGCATCGCACCACCATAATTCCAACCGTAAAAATAAATTCGCCCAACCGTAAAAAAATTCACTGTCTGGCCTAAAATTGTGTCACAACGGAATCAAAGAAATAGGGGCAACTACTAAGAAGGCAAGGACGCATACCGTTGTAGTTGCAACACTTGAGCTGCCTCTCTAGGATCTTGAGGCAGACACGGTCATCGTCGACGGCGAGCACGCGCAACCCTGTTGGGAAGGTGTCCGCATCCATGTCTTCGAACTATATAAAAACCATACATAATTAGTTTCAATAAGAAAGCAACCGCTGACTATATAAAAACCATACATGATTAGTTTCAATAAGAAAGCAACCGCTGACCACCTAATCCGAGGAAGGAACCCAAGAAGGCTCGAACTTTCTTGCCTACTGCAATGGTTTTAGTCCAAGAACCTCCGGGAAGAAATGTAGACAGAGGGAAAAGCAAAGAGCGAGGTGGTTGCGGGGTGACGATTGAAGATGAGCGGTGAAGCGCACCGGGGGGGGGGGGGGGCGGGTGGGTGATTTATAGCAGCGGCAAGGGGGATCGGCGGAGGAGCACGGATCGCAATGCATGCACGCGGCTGACAAAGATGGAAGGTTTGATCCGTCACTTAAGTTCCTGACTTAGCTAAGCGCCGGCATTGGCCTTGCCGGGTTTTCTCATCGCTTGAGTGTTAGTGGTTCGCTACAGTTTCTTGTTGGATGGAAAACAAGCCAGTTCAACCAAGAATCGCCCATGGTTTTAGAAATGCGGTCTGGGCAAGGTGGATCGAGGAAGGAGCATGGATTGGAATGCATGTGCACAGCTACTAAGAGGGAAGGTGCTCATCCTTACGACGCACATTAATTCTTGCTGCCTTCAGTTATCTCGTGTTTCCACCACCATCCTTAGCCTTGCTGGGTTTGCTTGCCCTTTGTGTGCTGTGGTTCACTTTAGTTTCATGATGGATGGAAAACCAGCCAAAAACCACCCAAGAATCAACCATGGTTTGAGGATTATGGTCTGTAGCAACCGGACTGTCTTCACCGCCAGTCCTGATGGAGGAGCCTCTAGAGATGCACCCCAGCCTGCTTTAACTTATCTGTTCGGCTTATCACTTTATCAGCCATGATAATAGTATTTTCTCTACAACAAAACAACATGAGGCGGCTTATTAGCAGTAGAAACCATCTACTTGCTGGCCATGCATGGCGTACACGACGCAATTGGACACCTTCTACCTGCTTTAATTTCACGAAAGTCTCCATCCCAAATTGTTTTGTGTTGGTGTGCTTCTACTGCGTGGATGTGCCGGCGAGGGAGTCAAGCAGATCCTGGTATTGCAAGCGCTGACTAGGTGACTACATTGTGGTCCATGTACGCTAGTCAAACCGTATCACTTCTAGCTCTTTTATTTATTATTTGCAATCAGGGAATTAACGGATATATTATATAAATCTAACAAGAGTCCAACAGAATGGTTTTTACCACAAAAGACTTAAGGCCCTTGCTGTGGTAATCCATTACCCTACAGGAGGTAAGATGTTAAATAAATCCCACTCTTTAATTTATAAAATATATACAATATTTAAGTAATTAATAATTTTTTTTAAAGATAAAAAATAAAATCACAGAAATCTCACCCGATCTTCCTTAATAAAATGCTTCTGGGACAAGAGTCCAACAGAATGGTTTTGACCACAAGAGACTGAAGGGTCTTATTGTGGTACTCCATTACCCTATAGGAGGTAAGATATTATATAAATCTCAGCCTTTAATTTATAAAATATATACAATAGTTAAGTAATTAGTAAATAATTTAAAAATGGAAAACAAAATCACAGAAATCCCACCGGATCTCCTTCCTAAAATGCTCCTGGGACAAGAGTCCAACAAAATGGTTTTGACCACAAAAGAGTACTGAAGGGACTTGCTGTGGTACTCCATTACCTTATAGGAGGTAAGATATATTATATAAATCTCAGCCTTTAATTTATAAATATACATAATAGTTAAGTAATTAATAAATAATTTAAAAATTATAAAACGAAATCACAGAAATCCCACCAGATATCCTTCCTAAAATGCTTTTGGGACAGTCCCAACATAATGGTTGGATTGAAGGGTTGTGTGGTACTCCATTACCCTATAGGAGGTAAGATATTATATAAAGATCGGCTTTTGATTTATAAAATATATACAATAGTTAATTAATTAATTAATTAATAATTTAAATAGAAACAAAATTATAGAAATCCCAATAGATCTCCTTCCAAAAATGCTTATGAGACATGAGTCCAACATAATGGTTTTGACCGATTGAATGGTCTTGCTGTGGTACTCCATTACCTTATAGGAGGTAAGACATATTATATAAATCACAACCTTTAATTTACAAAATATATACAATAGTTATGTAATTAATAAATAATTTAAAAATAGAAAAATAAAATCACGGAAATCCCACCAAATCTCCTTTCTAAAATACTTTTGGGGCAAGACAACATAATGGTTGGACTGAAGGGTTGTGCTGTGGCACTCCATTACCCTATAGGACGTAAGATATTATATAGTTATCGGCATTTAATTTATAAAATGTATACAATAGTTAATTAATTAATAAATAATTTAAAATAAAAAGCAAAATTATAAAAAACCCACCAGATATCCTTCCTAAAATGCTTATGGGACAAGAGTCCAACAGAATGGTTTTGACCACAGTAAAGATTGAAGGGCCTTGATGTGGTACTCCATTACCCTTTAGGAGGTGAGATTTTTATAATTCTCAGCCTTTAATTTATAAAATATATACAATAGTTAAGTAATTAAAAAATAATTTAAAAATATAAAAACAAAATCACAGAAATCCCACCAGATCTCCTTCCTTAATTGCTTCTGGGCCAAAATAGTCCAAATTACTAAGAAAATTTCTAATAAGAAATATTTAGTGCTTAATTAACAAAATCCTCACCAGGTCATCCGTATTGAGTTGTAGGATAAATCAAGGGGACTAACAAAATTTCTAATAAAAAATATTTAGTGCTTAATTAACAAAATCCTCTCCAGGTCATCCATATTGAGTTTGTATGATAAGTCAAGGGAAAATTTACCGCAAGACACCGTCAAAAAGCTTAATATGCTGATGGGAAAATGCTGCAGGTTTGTTATGGTACAGAGAACCCCAAATTTGTTATGGTACTGGGCAAATGAGGTTCGTTGCGGTGTGCATCACCATATTACACTTTTTGACAGTGTCCTGTAGCAATATTACCCATAAATAAAATAATTTAAATTTATATTTAGTCTAAAGTACTAACAAAATTTCTCAATCAATTGTCTGATTGTATCAATGGGTCTAACTCCAATATTTCTAGAGCTATGAATGGCCAACTCTAAGAACTATTGGAGCTAGAAGCCTAGAACTATGCTAAAAAATAGGTCCTATGGCTCAAAGGCAATATAAGGATCATTACAACAGTATATCTAAAATTTGCTCCCCGATCCATCATAGAAGTTGTTGCACGGAGAACATCTCAATGAAAGATATTGTAACTAAGTGCAAGAGCAGCAAACGAGTCTAAGCCTCTCACTGGAGTCAAGTATCAATCCCTAGCGTTGATGTGTACAGTGTGATTATTTTGCTCTTGTTTACTAAAGTTGATTAACCTTTTGCACAATTTATGATGCTTACATCTGCAATCGTATTCTATCATACACAAATGGGTAAATGTGGTTTCAATAAATAGGGTTTTGAAGTTGAGACTAGATTGCATTGCTAGAAATAAGAAACTACAATAGGGTTGTGACAAGAGTCAAACATAGGGGGTATGTTAAATCCCCAGGTAATAAGTTGCTGACCGACGGATCCCCTGACCGATCTCACAGATTGCTAGGGGATGGATCCATCGGGAACGCTCACGTACACCCTTATAAAAGGGTTAGGGAGAGCCCAAGAGCATGCCTATGAACACTGCTCGGGGTTCAGGGGCTTGCCAGGGCCCTAGAATACCAAGTGATAGCAGCCCAAGCCTGACTCCAGCCCAATACCGACCCAAGCTAGCACTTGGGTGACCAACTGATGTTTCAAGTTAGGGGAAACAAACCGAGCATCTGAGGCTTAGCAGGTACAAAGATTCCTTGGCGCTTGACATTTCAACAGGGCTGAGGTGCCATCATGTCGGACACTCCTTCGACATGGTCACATAATCGGCATGACACAACATGACTAGCGACTATACCAACTCCAGGGGCAGCTGGGTCCAGGCCCCACCAGTCAATAGCCCTGAGGAAGAGGCTCCCCATCAAAGGAAGCCTCAAGATGGTGCACCATAGGGAGACCATGACACAATAGACAACTTCTGATGGTTAATTGCCAAGTGATGGTTGTAGTGTCAGGCGGCGCACCCTCGACTCCCCCTATGTGACAAAGGCAAGGTCGACCGCACGCCATGGAAGCACCCTCATGCACACTTGTCGTATGAACACCATAAACCAAAATCCCAAACCGACATGTACCAACTTTCCTCAGGTTTGGCTGCCATAGAGGAACAACCACATGATCTCTAAGAGGAACAATAGCTGGTTCCTTTCTCTAACAACCTAGCTAGAGACTATCGATTCCTTACTCGCTGTGGGAGAACACCAGCATTGATGAGTTGTAGGATAGTATCGAGTAATCCCCGCGTACCAAACTGCTAGGCATAGAGCCTCAATACCACAAACTAGGATAAAATGCTTCTTTCTCTTGTGTTGTTGAGTACCTGACCACCGAAGGCCTACACATTGACTTAGGTAACCATGATGTCTATCACGTTATGGTAGAGCAACCAAAAAACTCTCTCAATGGTCCTCTTGCTTGAATGTGTAGAGCAACCAAAAAACTCTCTTATACTTCATCATTGTCTGCGTGATTTGTTCTTATTGTCACTATGAGCAAAATTACTGCCTATATAACTAGTAGAATGAATTGTCCTTATCTAGTAGCTTGTGGCGTGAACCTTAATTCATCTGGATTGATATAAGAGCATTTTTTTCTATCTTTTTCATTATTCAAGTAGGCATTCATTTAGGCCGTTTAATTAGCATATAAGTGATGCATGGTGAACAACTGGTCTAGAGATAAATGGTTGTTTAGCCCACTTTTTTGCTAACAATGGGTACGAGTTGTTTAGCATTTAATATTCAGATATAATATATTTTTTCCTTAAGAAAATGTTAGAACGACATAATTTTTCTTCTCAGGGATGCCAATCTCCAAGCACAAAGTAGAAATAAGCATGGCAAATGTCAAAAAAAATGGAGAAACAAAAGTAATGGTCAAAATTAAATGTTGAAAAAAACAATAAAACTAATAATTTAGTAAATATATATATATATAGAGGGCCAAGAGAGATGATAGCAACATCTCACAAAAATAAAGGAACAAGAGTTGTGGTCAAATTTGCATTAAGAAAATAACGATGAGCAAAAAACATTTAATGGATAAGTAAAATCAGTGTTTGTAGCAACAAGTAACAAACTTTGTTGAACAATATTATCAAAATTATTTATTGGTGACTCTCTTGTCCTTTAAGTATTTGTCTGTCAAAGTTAAGATTGCATTTCATGGCCACAAAACAAAAAAGGCTTTAATCAACTTTGACCGCAATTTCGTTTTAGAATCTGTTTATATAATCCATTAAATAAATCAAATAGGGGCTACACATTTGGATAGCTAAAACATACATGGAAGCTGATTAAAAAATAGATCAAATAAAACTGTTCAAAGAGTTCGTGAAAATCATACCATATCTACATAACTTTGTCTATGATCACAACTTAAAAAATGACCCCTAATAGGGGCTAGGTTGTTTAAAAATGACCACCAAAATTCAAGCTCAAGAGGAATGTATCCACACCTCCCGTCAAACTTGACATCGCAGGTAAAAAACTTAACACCACAGGTAAAATGATCACAAAAGAGAACCAGCAAGACTACACTAGAGAAACATGGGGATACTATCCAAGGACCAACAATGCAAATTTGCGCATACAACATGCGAGAACCTTGAATTGGTCAGCAGCTAGGTGCAGAAACATCTCTCTTCCAGAGTCAAGGTGCAAATTCCGAGTCCCCATCGATGAAAGAATCACCATTGTTGACGAAATCCTGCTGAACAAGTGATCTTAGGTAAACATCATATAAGCAGTACTCATCAATTTCACATGCAAATCCTTAGTCTAGAAGGAGTAAATTTAAAATAAGCTAAATTTAACATGACTTATGGCCATGATCTGCATGAACAAGCATGATGATGAATGTGAGCAATGCACTGAGTACTAACAACAAATAATTTACTTTTAGGTAAAAAGGAGAAAGGATCTTACTTGATTAACCAAATAATCAAGGAAATCATCATTTTTCAGTTAGGTAAAGTCCTTAAGTATTAATTTACTTTTACACAAAAGTGCAAAATGGACTACGATGAAAATAAGGACAGAGACAGATTTTATGCATAAAAAGGAGAAAGGATCTTACTTGATTAACCAAATAATCAAGGAAATCAACCAAGGCATCACTCTCTGCATTCTGTGCCAATTCATTGGTTTGATTCACTTGGTCGCCAATAGCTTGCTGATTAGTAGTGCTACCTTCATGGATGTTTGCACCACTGCCATTCAGGAATTGGATCGCGATGGCGGAATTGTCTATTTGAAGGTTAGGTCTGGTGCCTGAAGAACTAGCCAAAGCAGAATTGTCTATCTGAAGGTCAGAAATGTTGCTTGAAGAACTAGACACAGCAGAATTGCCAATTGGCGTTAATGTAGATTGTGTGCCATTTCCAAAGCTGAATGGTGCCACCTGCTCTTTGAAACCTACCACTGGTACAACTTTCCTCACAGTTCCTACGATTTTCTTCTGATACTCATTTCCGAAAGTTGGAATCTGTCCAGAGGAGCGTGCAAGTCTAGAAAACTGGTTGGTGTTGAAAATGTTATCCGGCGTAGGACCTTCAGGCCTTCCAACATTATGACCAAGATCAGAAAACCTTGACGGTGCTATAGCTTTCCAGGAGTTGCTAGGTCCAGCAAATTGGTGAGCTTCCCTAGCAACCTTGTTAAATTGGCCTATAGAACATGATTGAAGCTGAACCGAAGGCTTGTTCACCAACCCAGGAGACTGCAATGGTAAATAACCAGAAGGAGCGCTCATCTCACCATTTGTTATGTCTTCGAAAGGAATACCTCTGATTGATCCCAACATCTTGCTACACAATATGCTCGCATAGGATGTGCAAGAACGAGATGAAGGAAAGCAAATGTTCAAGGTCAATATTGGACTTTCATTTGAGCTGTTTGCAAATGAACACCCTAAGATATCAGCAGAGGAATGTTTGCTTGCATTCAACACCACACCATTTGAAATACTTCCAAAGGAGCTGCCAGAAGGACCAGAAGGGTAGGGCTGGCTTGCACCTGGCAGCCCACCAGTCGATACAGGTGCATAGTACTTGCCAGAAGATATGAATATGCTGGTATCCTGGACAGGCATAGGCATACCATGGCCAACTGGTTCCATGTCTGACCGAGGAATGCCCAATTTTTTCTGTGAGCTCATGACATGAACTGACTGTGTGGGCTGCAGAACTTGCGTTCCAACTGCAGATGAGGAATCAATCTTTGAGAAATGGTTGCTTGAGCTTGGTGAGCCAATGAAGGAAGGGACGTTCATGTTTCTCCGCACTGCTTCAGTTTCATCAGCAAATGGATTAAAATTCCTCAGTGAGCCCTCGCTGAGCTTTCTGAGGTAGATTCGGTACTTCTGAAACCATAAAATAGAAAAAACATTTTTTTAGGAATCAAGGTTTTTCCAAATATCTTTGATAGTAATGCAGTTGATAGGAATACAAGCATATTGATTGCACATAAGAGTAGAAACCAAACCTGCAGATGACTAGCGACTTGCTCTCTAGTAATGCCTTCCACATTCATGATTTCTAATATCTTCTTAGGAACGGCCCCTGCATTGACAACAATAAAATATTTGTTAAGAGAAACATATTTAATTGAAGAATAGTTGATAGATAAAGCCATGAAATCTGAGAACTTACTGTCAATGCCAAATTGATGGACAGCTTCTATAAACTTTCGGTGTAGTTGACCACACCACTGGACCCTTTGCTTCTTCTGGGCTGATATGTTCTCATTATCCTCATCAGAAACATCCACAACCCTTTTGTTTTCCTTTGAATACTTTCTATGGTTTGATCCAACCTTTTCACCTTTATCAGCATCCCCAGATGGAAACTTTGAACAACATCATCACTGTCACTGTTGATGCCGCTGTTCTGTGGACAAGTCTTAATTTTCTTCACCACATGTTTCCATATACCCCTAAGCTGTTCAAGGCGCACTGGCTTTACTGTATAATCACAAGCCCCATGCTTTATCCCTTTCACTATAGTCTGTGTCTCGTTGTTCGCAGATAGCACTGCATGACATGGCAACGTAAGTCAATTATGATATACAGATACAGAAGCTAACAAGCTCATAGGCTATACAATGAATGATCTAGTGACTTTTATGTTCAGTTGACTAGACAGATTTTACAATTTCTGTTTTCTTTAAGCATTACATGTGTCATTTTATTTCATTTTTAAGAAAATGTGCCATATACATAGTAAATGCAATTCTCTATCATTTCCAGTTTTGAAAATTCACAAATTTTTTAGAATGGGGTGTTGTTCACATCCAAATTAATGGAAATGACTAGTTATTATGATAACCAAGAATAACAAGCCAAACTGCAGGTGACAAATTAAGAAGTTATCTTGGTTGCACCTAGAGCTTATTGATCCATGGCAAATGTATGAAACCGTACATAAAGGACAGGACTTGTTTGTCAGATTGATTGCTCCAGTCACTTAAATATGATCAATGGTAGAACATGAAACTATATGAAACAATATTTAGTAGCTACTGATGGCTCCTACTACATATGAACAAACAGTAGCATATGAAATGAACTACAAACAACAGTTCAGTAGCTGGATTGATTCAGCGATTTGGATTTGTTAAAAATTTCTTCTGCAGAAGAAATTCATAAAATTCACAAAGTTTCAGAAGATTTGATCGAAATTGCAGTAAACAATCATAGATGAAATACGAAAATGTGAATTTGTAAACGGTTCACTAATATGCTTCCTACTTCGCATTTACAACTTAGCCGTAGGCCACAGGACAAGCTAAAATTATGAAAAGAAGGGGTACCTGGTTTGAACGACAGCACATTAATTCCCCCCTCTTAGAAGCAAGAAAATTTAAGGAAAATATATGGAATAGACGATAAATCTACCCCAAGACCTATTGGACACAGGAAAGGGTGCTTACAGCACCGGGGAATTATATAACAACAATATAATTTCAAAGGAAAGATACTCCCTCTGGTCACAGAAACATGTCATTTTCGGGCTACCTTTGGTTAAAAGCTTAAAGACTACAAATACTTGCAAAGCCTCGTGAGAGGGTGACATACAAAAATGATATCTGACAACAAACAGTTATTAGCTTGATTGTATCTGAACACATGCACCCCAGAATCTAAACTTATGATTGGCTTGTGTACCATTTATTGATATCCTACCCAAGCATTCAACCAGCAGCTCTACCGAGTTATAACAAGGAATCCATTCAATGCATCTACCCAGAACAACATCCAAAAAAGGTTCTCATGATTGTGTTCCCTGCTCGATCAGAAGAACGCCATGCATAAAAATGGGAAAATGAGTTTGGGCAAGGACTTTACTAATGACGGGGAGATCCATCTCCAGGCCGATGAGCTCGAGGAGCTTGAAACCGTCCATGTTGGGCATGACGACGTCACTGATCACCAGGTCGAACTGGTTCCCATCCTTCCTCTCCTTGAGCATGTCCAATGCTGTCCTTGCGTCGGTCACCACCGTTGCTGCGTCGCACCACCAGAATTCGAACCGTATAAAAATAAAAATCACCTAAAACAATTTCTTCGTGTGGCCTAAAAATTGTAGCACAATGAACTCTCCGAGGTGAACTAGCTAGAGGCAGCAAGAACACTCACCATCGTAGTTGCAATACTCCAGCTGCCTCTCTAGGATCTTGAGGCAGACACGGTCGTCATCGACGGCGAGCACGCGCAGCCCTGCTGGGAAGGTGTCCGCGTCCATCTCTTCCCCTATATTGAAAACATGCACGATCAGTTCCATTGAAGCAACCGCCGACCACCAATCCACCCGGGCCCAAAGCTAGGAAAACTTTCGTACCTGCTGCAATGGTCAGTTTCCGTCCAAGATCAACAACCTCCGGGAAGCAACACAGTCGACAGAGGGAAAAGCGAAGTGAGCGAGGCGATTTCCTGGAGAAGAGCAATGCAGTGGGGAAGGGTATTTAATTTATAGAAGGAGCAAGAGGGATTGGGGGGAGGACGGAGGAGTGCAGATCAGAATGAATGGGTGCGGCTGCAAAGGTGGAAGGTGTGTTCATCCTTTCCATCTGGAATCCCCCCGCACAAATTCTTGCCTTGCTCGGTTTGCTCGTCCCTTGTGTGCTGTGGTTTGCTTCCGTTTCTTTGATTGATGAAACACCAGCCAAACCACTAAAGAATCGCCCATGGTTTAAGAATTGCGTTCTGTGGCGGCCGGACTCAACCGTGGTCGTCGCCGCCGCCGGTCCTGACGGAGGAGCCTCCCGAGATGTGGATTCGCCGGCCATGGCGTACATGCACGACGGAATTGGAGACCTCCGGCCTGCTTTAATCTCACGATGGAGAGTCTCCATCACCACTATCTATCGGCCACCAATTTGTTTTGTGTTGGTGCATCTGCTGCGTGGAGGTACCGGCGAGGGAGTCGAGCGGATCCTGGTATGGCAAGCGCTGTCCTGGTGATAACAATGTGGTCCACGCCAGTCAAACTGCTTATCTTGTGAAGGGCCTTGCTGCGTAACTCCATATATATAGGAGGTAAGATCTTAAATAAATCTCAGCTTTTATTTTTAAAAATACATACAATAGTTAAATAATTAAAAATAAAGAAAACAAAATAAAAACATCTTGCTAGATCTCCTTCCTTATTTGCTTCTCGGGCAAAAAAAAGCCCAAATTACTAACAAAATTTCTAAATATTTATTCCTTAACTAATCCATCGCCAGGTCATCCGGATTGAGTTTGTAGCATAAATAAAATAGTTTAAATTCATATTTAGTCCGAACTAAAACAAAATTTCTCAATCAAATGTCTTCATTGTACCCATGGCTTTAGCTCCAAATATTTCTAGAGCTAAGAGCGACCAGCTCCAGGAACTATTGGAGCTAGAAGCCTAGAACTATTCTAAAAATAGGTCCGACAGCCGAAAGGCAATGTAAGGATCACTCCAACAGCATACTAAAATTTTCTCCAATATCCATCCTAGAAGTTGCTGCATGGAGAACATCTTCCCAATGAAGGATCTTGTCACAAATTGAAAGAGAAGTTAGCAAACAAGTTTACATCTCACTGGAGTCAAGTATCAATCCCTACCGTTGATGTGTACATTGTGATTTTTTGCTCTTGTTTTCAAAAGTTGAATAACTTTTTGCACAATATTAAGGTGTTTACAACTAAAATGCAACTCCAATTCTATCCTAGACACGTTCACAACAATGTGGTCGATTGTGGCTTCAAACATAGAAGTATGTTAAGTCTCCGGGTAAGAAGTTGCCAACCGAAGGATCCCTCGATCAATCACACAGATCGCTCGGAGGCTATGCGCATCTGTTACACTCATGCGCACCGCTGGAAAGGAGTTAGGGAGAGCCCGAGCATACCCACGGCCACTACTTGGGGCTCATGGACTCGCTAGGGCCCTAAACTACTCGAGGCTCAAGGCCTCACTAGCGCTCGGGTGACTAACTGATGTCCCAAGCAACGGGCAACCACCAAGCATTCGAGGCTTATGAGGTAGGATTGCCATTTCAATGGGTGTAAGGCACTACCGGATGCTCCTTCGACAGGGTCATGCAATTGGCATGACACAACAAGACAAGTGACTACACCAACTCTAGGGGCACAGTTCGATCTAGGGCCCACTCATAAGCCACCATGCAGAGGCTCCCCATTCTAAGGAAGCCTTGAAAAGGTTCACTAGTGGGAGGCAATTTCTACTATGAATCTATGACAATTGGCCACTAGCATTTTATTTCAAAACTAGAATGAAATGAGGAAACACAGCATATGCAGTGTACATGGGCAAGCAGCGACAAATGTATAGGCTCGCTAAGTTTACATGTTTCCTTCTACCAAACAAGCATTTTATATGCACATCTTTGTTCTATCATACAAGTCGGTGCCTAGTGGCATATAAACCTCAAATAACCTCCATCCACAAACTACACATCAACTCAAAATAGTATAGGCTCCTACTACTAAGGTTAGTGTGGTACAATGTTGATCATCAGTGTTGACACAAAAATATGGATCGTGAGTGTAACACACTCAATTTTCCCTCTATATTTGATACCCGACCTCATAAGCAAAATTGCTTTACCAATTTTTGGTGTCAATAGGTCCCACATTCACCATTATATGTTAATAAAGTAGTCTTAGTTCTAAACTTTGTATTTACAATTTTCAAGAATAATTCCTTTTGAAACTCATTGATATGGTTTGGGAAGTGCCAACGTATGATCGGAGCAAACTTTTTGTGTTTATACCTTGAATCATGCTGCCGGCAGTTTTTCAGAAATCATAGAAGAACTTTGAAGTTATCTAGTTTCTTTCTTTGGTTCCAAATGTTTGATGACAATTAGCATTTACTAAAATTTTGGTAGATGCTATCATAAACTGATCAATTTGTTGTCTCTAGATCAATTACTAGGTCCTAACACTACACCATTAAAAAGTCTCCGTATTCTTGGACACCCATAACTGATGCATGATGAGGTAAATGATCCTCGATATCCTTCTATAAGATCTGAGATATCCATAACATAAATTCCCTTGAACATCTTCCATCAGACCATCCTAATAAACATTTCTAAGTCTTGTTTCTCTTCATTGGGCTTAGCCCCCTTGCAACTTGCTCAACGCTTGTTGCTAGGACAAATGAATTGAGGGCAATATAAAGTCTATATCATTGTAATGGCGGAGAAACAACAATGATAACACTGTGTTTTGAGAATGAAGACATGATGCTTTATGACATGTTTATCCGTCATCCTGACACGTCCAAAAAGATTAGTTTGCAAGAGCACATTGATGGTTTGAGAGGATTAGTACTATGGGAACTCACACCAGGGGGTATGATCATAAACCAGTCTAAACTAAAGTTGAATTCAAAGATATATTAAGAGAAATCTATGTCCTAATCAATGAGGCTATTCTCTATGTTGAAATTTTAGCTTGGAATCAATGCTAAATTTTCTAAACAACTTTGCTAATCTGCCTATTGGTTCACTAACCAAACATTGAGAGAGGGAGTGAAATGAGAGCCAAAATGAGTGGAAGACTAGAGCCCCCTCTCCATCTTTGCCCTGTTATAAATGGGGAGGTGGGAAGGCAGTATTACATTTTTTCCCCTTGTTGGGCTTGTATTTACAAAAATACATGTAAGTGATGCATGGTGAACAACCGATTTAGAGCTATATAAATGGTTGTTTAGCATTTAATGTTTAGATGAAATAGTTTTCGCCTTAAGAACACTATACTTTTCTTCTTAGGGATGCTAATCTCCAAGGACAAATTAGAGCTTACAAAATGTAAAAAAAGAGAAAAAAAAGTAATGGTCAAAACTAATTGTTGAGAAAACAATATAACTAATTAATAAATATAGATATACAGAGAACGACGAACCAAGATGATAGCAACTAGTCACAATTCTTCTCGATAGTGATATCACAAAGGTTTGCGTGGTTAGTCTCTTTTTGTCACGTTATATTTCATAGTTAAATTGTGTACCAATTTATTGTATTTGTATTTCAAAATTATGATGATTCTATATAATTCATCACAGAAAAAATTAAGTTCATGGAATGAATAGGTATTATATAGAAAGGTTCATAATCACAGTAAGAAAATAGAGAAAAAAGAGTTGTCGTCAAATATGCATTTTAAAAAAATTTAATAGATAAGTACAATCAACGAGTGTTTGTTGCAAAAAGTAACAAGCTTTTGTTGAACAATGTTACCACTAGTATTTATTGGTGACACTATTGGCCTTTCATATTTGTGTTTCAATTTTAAGATTGTATTGCATTGCTACGAAACAAAAGAAGGCTTTAATCAACTTTGACCACAATTTCCTCAGTGGCGGAACCAGAACGAAAAATGACCTATGGCAAACTTTCTACTGCTCTTTTTTTTTTTTTGCGAAGCGACTGTGTAAAATATAAGAGAGAATATCATAAAAATGATGATCTATCCATAAATCATTTCACACTCTCATAATTGATGTTTTTAGAACTCTAAAAGATGAAACCAAATTGCATAATTCTAGTGACGGGAAATGAACATACCAATTGAAGAACACTAATTATGTCGTGGAGGCCATGGAACATTATTCATTCTCTGCTTTTTGATGGCCTTGATGACGGCCAAAAAGGTGCTAAAGTATCTCTTTAATCCTACAACTATCAATTAAAAAATTCACTAAATCAATTTCTTAACTATACGTCAATCAAATTCGCAATTGATCATAGATTGAATCAATTTAACTTAACTTTTCTTTTTTTCTCCTTTGCGTGGCCGCTGAATCTTCCACTGCTGATTCGCAGAATCAATTTAACTGAAGAGTGAGGACTGATAGCAGCAGCGATGTGTCTAGTGGTCAGCAGTGGCGCTGGCGCTGTCAGTCGTCGCGGGCAGTCAGAGTGACGGAGACGCAGTCCTTCGGAGATGATGTGGAGCAACTGAAACGTCGTGGGTTTCCTGAGTCATATGTCAATCAAATTCTATCTGGGCTCCATTGAAGTGTCATACGACCCAGCTAACAGCCCATAAAGATAATAACCTGTAAGCACACTACTGGATAAATCGGCGTTGAACTAGTGTAGCTTACGAATTCAACTAGATTTAACATGAATTTAACTGAATTTAAGGACAGGATACATCAGGCGGCGTTAGCCCCTGACAAATCTCCGGACGCAGCCGGCCTGAGTGAACTGCTTTGTTCTAATTCTCAAAACTTGCTTTGCACGAAGATGATCCCCTCTCCTATAACGTGAGACGCCAGCTTGCCGTCGGGTCAGGCCTCAGGTGGAGTCGAAGTACCTCGGGTTGGGCCGTGACACCCGCTTGGGCCTGGAGGAGATCGGCCCACGCTCCTTGTTCAATTTAGACAGCGCCTTCTGTTTTCCCGCCTCCATGCTTCCTTGATCACCATGAGCACTCCTGAAATTTAACCTTTTTTTGACAACAAATGATTATAGCATGCATGTGCTGGATTAGGCCAATGTATAGTATTACAAATTCTCATGATTGTGCTCTCTGCTCGATCAGAAGAAGGCCATACATAAAAATGGGAAAATGAGTTTGGGCATGGGCTATTTACTGATGACTGGGAGATCCATCTCCAGGCCAATGAGCTCGAGGAGCTTGAAGCCGTCCATGTTGGGCATGACGACGTCACTGATCACCAGGTCGAACTGGTTCCCGTCTTTCAATGCTGTCCTTGCGTCGGTCACCACCATCGCTGTGTAGCACCACCAGAATTCCAACCGTAAAAAGAAAACAACCCAAACAATTTCATTGTCTGGCCTAAAATTGTATCACAATGGACTCTCCGGGATTAATACGGGCGGCTAAGAAGGCAGCAACACACACCATTGTAGTTGCAATACTCCAGCTGCCTCTCTAGGATCTTGAGGCAGACGCGGTCGTCGTCGACGGCGAGCACGCGCAGCCCCGCTGGGAAGGTGTCCGCTTCCATCTCTTCCCCTACATCGAAAACATACACGATGATTTCCACTGAAGCAACCGCCGATCACCAAATCCACCCGGGAACGAAGAGATGGAAGCGGACATTTTCTGATCACCCTTCGGGATGCAACACAGCCGAAAGAGCAAAAAGCGAAGTGAAAGCGAGGCTATTTCCGGGTGAAGACGAGCGCGTAATGCTGCGAGGGGAAGGAAGGGGGGATTTGTAGATAGCTGTGACAATGGGGGGATTTATAGATCGGATTGCATGCGTGCAGCTGCAAAGATGGAAGGTGTGTTCATCCTTGCAAATTGGAATTCCCCTCGTATTTATTTCCTACCTTGCTGGGTTTGCTCGTCGCTTGTTTGATGTGGTTAGTTTCAGTTTCTTGATTGATAGAAAATCAGCTAAACCACTCAAGAATCGCCCATGGTTTAAGAATTGCGGTCTGTGGCGGTCATACTCACGCGTCGTTGTCACCGCCGGTCTTTAAGGAGATGCCTCCTGAGATGTCGATTCGCCGGCCATGGCGTAAATGCACGACGCAACTGGAGACCTCCGACCTGCTTTAGTCTCACGAGAGTCTCCATCCCCACTTTCCATCGGCCACCCAATTTGTTTTGTGTTGGTGAATCTGCTGCGTGGAGGTACCGGCAAGGGAGTCGAGCGGATCCTGGTATGCCAAGCGCTGACCTGGTGATAACAATGTGGTCCACGACGTTCAAACTGCGTATCTTCTAGTTCGTTTACTTTTTTTTATAATTTGTAAAATAGATTGGCGTACTCCGACAGACTGAGATTGCTATCCAAAAGTAGAGAGGAAAGGAGATGAGATGTAGTGTTTTTAAATTTAGAGAGTCATTTATAGAGTCTATTGGGTTTTCATTTAATAGCTTTATAAAACAACTTGGCTAATCTGTTGAAGATGTTCTAAATTTAACAAGAGTCCAACAGAATGGTTTTGACCACAACAAAGACTGAAGGGCCTTGCTGCGTTACTCCGTAACCGTATATAGGAGGTAAGATCTTAAAAATATTTATACAATAGTTAAGTAATTAATTAATAATTTAAAAATAAAATACAAAATCACAGAAATCTTGATAGATCTCCTTAATTGCTTCTTGGACAAAAGAGTCAAAACTACAAACAAAAGTTTTAACAAAAACTATTTAATCCTTAACAAAGTCCCCGCTAGGAGCCGTAGATTCAAAGATTATGGGAGCCAGAATGTCCGTAATTAGCGGAGCCTCCATCCAGGCGACTCCAAAAGCGATCGCACACCAAACACCGGCGACCACATGGTTCCGGTGTCCGAGCCCTGCCGCCAACCTGCAGTTTGGTGTCGGCCCCTGCATATCGTCGGTTAGCCATTCTTGGCACCGCTGACCAAAGATTTCCGCTAGGGTTGCCGCTTAGGGTTCCTTAGGTCGGGTTGTTTTGGTGGCTGTACGCGCGTTCGTGCAGTGCATCTTGGTTTTCCCCCTGTCTTGAGTGCGATGGCATCGACTGGAGTGGGATCTGATGGGGATGGGCGTGGACCCCAAAACCCTAGTGTGGAGGATTTGATGAAAAAGTTAAACCTCACCGAGGACGAGGAGGCGGTGATGGAGTTCTTCAATGAAGACGAAGAGGAGATGCTGGTGGGCAAGGTGTTATCGCCGGTGCCGGTCCACATTGAACTGGTGAGATCGGTGATGAAGCCAGCGTGGGGGAATTCGATTGGGCTAAAAATTCGCCTGATCGGGGAGAAGAACGACAATCTTTTTGTCACAGAATTTGGGAGCAAGCGAGACATGGAGAGAGTGCTGCAAGTTTCTCCCTAGATGGTTGGCAAGTATGCTGTCCTACTACAGGAGTACGATGGGAAGCTTGCGGCATCAGAGATAGTTTTTGATCAGATGGAGATCTGGGTTAGGCTACTGAATCTTCCTCTTGGCTGGATGAACAGAACTAAGGGTTCTTGGGCCATGGGAATGACCGGGAAGGTGGTCATGATGGATGTAGATGCAGACGGGAAGGCTCGTGGTGCCTTTTTGCGGGCTCGAGTGGCTATTGATGTCAATAAGCTGATGTGTAGGGGGGTCTTCCTCAAGATGAGCAGAAATGATGAGCCAAAATGGTTCAAGATTCAATATGAGAGGCTCCCATACATTAGCTTTTCATGTGGCAGGATGGGGCATTCAGAGCTTGACTGTTCAACTCCGGCGGAGCAAGATGAGGAGGGTAAATTGCCATATGACGTGCAGTTGAGGGCTCTAGAGGAGAAGCGCCGACGTTTGCAGTCCTTTGCTGGGGCTGCGGCGGAGACCTTTGATAGTGGATCATCGTCGGCATCAAAACCTCCAAAATTCTAGGGTCAGTCTCATGAAGGGGGCTCTATGTTAGAATCCCATGGCTTAGGCAGTAGGATGGGCGATTCTGAGGACCAGGAGGTCCAGTCTCCACTGAAGCCGACTGGGGGAAAGGAGACAAAAGGTACACACGATGGTGGTGCGGGTGCGAGCAGGCGCTTGGACCTGCATGGTGGAGAAGATGACTAGTGTATGCTTACACGCAAGAGAAAGTCGAAGATGGAATCAAGAGCATCTCAGACTCCTGATCTGAACTTACCAGCGGGGATTTGAAATGCTTTGGTGTCGGCTGGTTTGGTGACCTCCCGGGTTAATGAGTTTGATGTTGGTACGGAGAGTGGGGGTGAGAGTCTAATCGAGACCTTGAAGAAGCAGAAGTGTGGTAACAACCAAACTACAGGATCAGCAGCGGCTGCAGTGTGCAGTCCCCGCCGGGAACAATGAATCTCCTAAGTGTGAACTGCCAGGGCTGTGGTAGCCCGAGGTAGTTCAAGAAATCCGCCAGCTGGTGGATGAAAAAAAGCCTAAGATGGTGTTCCTGATGGAGACACGAATGAATGAAGAACGTACTCTTGGATTATGATGGGATCTTGGCTTCCACAATGCCATTGTAGTGGGCTACTCTTGCTCTGGAGGCAGGGGATAGTAGTGGCAGAGATGAGTAAATCAAGGTCACACATTGACGTCCTACTGTCAAGTGACTGGTTGAGGATCTCATAGCTGCGGGTGATAGGTTTCTATGGGGAACCTAGGAGGGAGAGGCAAAAAGAAAGTTGGTACCTCATGAGGTTTCTGCAAGCACAGTCAGCTTATGTTGGAGGTTTCATCGAGGTGCTGTCGGCTAATGAACAGATTAGAGGCGACGAGCGAGAAACTTGGCAAGTGGCGGCTTTCCAAGATGCAATAAATGATTGTAGACTAACAGACCTAGGGTTCCATGGGCTGCCGTACACTTGGGATAATCGTCAGGAGGGGGACCAAAATGTGAAAGTCCAGTTAGACGGAGGTGTTTCATATCCCTCTGACGGAGTCTGATCATTGTGGTGTGCTAGTTGAGGTTAGGGAGAGGACATTGGGAGATCGGCGTGGTCACTGAAAACCCAAACCTTTTCAATATGAGAATATGTGGAAGAGTCATGGGGAGTATACAGATTTTTTCACAAGGACTTGGGACCTCGGATCGGGTGTCCATGATCTGTCAGCGGTGTCTGGGGTTCTCTACTCTCTGCAGGGATCACTGAAAATCTGGGACAGGGAAGTGTTTGGGTCTGTCAAGCAACAAGTAAAGGACCCGCGGGACAAGCTTGAGACAGAGAGGAGTTGCACCTTGTACAGGGGGCCAACAGAAAGGGAGCGAAGCCTCATGGCTCAACTGTCTGATGTTCTAGCTAGAGATTAGACCATGGAGAAGCAAAGGGCAAGGATCTCCTGGTTACGGGAGGGTGACAGAAACACTGAGTTTTTCCAGGCGAAAGCACGGGCGCATCAACACACAAATTGGATAAAAAATGCTCAAGGATAGTGATGGTAATATGTTCATAGAGCAAGAAGATCTCGAACGACTAGCCTATGATTTTTATCAGACGTTGTTCACAGCCTAAGATAATTTGCAGCCGGAGCTAATCTATCGTCAGGTTCCTAAGAAGGTGACAGAGGAGATGAGTGGGTTGCTTCAGAGACTGTTCACAGAAGAGGAGATTGAGACGGCTTTGTTCCCAATGGCTCCAAACAAATCTCTGGGAGTCGACGGATTCAATGCCGGCTTCTTTCAAATGCATTGGCAACTTGTCAAGCCATGCGTGGTGGAGGCAGTGCTGGCTTTTTTGAATGGCAGTGACATTCCTAAAGAGGTAAACCAAACACTGCTAGTTCTTATTCCCAAGGTCAATAATCCTTAGGATTTGTCATAGTTTCGGCCTATCTCTTTATGCGATGTCCTATATAAGTTGTGTTCCAAGACTATGGCCAATCAGATGAGGGGTGTTCTGGATGAAATTATCTCAGAGGAGCAAAGTGCGTTTGTACCTGGAAGATTGATTACTGATAATGTATATACACTATCTAAGAAATAAGAAGGGTAAGGCAGGAGCATGTGCCATTAAGCTTGATATGGCAAAAGCATATGATAGAGTCGAATGGATTTATCTGATTGAGATTATGCTTGCACTAGGATTTCCAGCATCATGGTGCTCTTTGGTGATGAAGTGTATCTCTTCAGTTTCATTTTTGGTGAGAATTAATGCAGTGTTCTCTAAAAATTTCAGGCCGTCAAGGGGGATCAGACAAGGGGATCCGCTATCACCATACTTGTTCCTCCTGTGCCCTGAAGGTTTGTCCTGCATGATTAGGAATATCGGCCCACTATATGTGTCTAGAGGGGTGCGTGTGAGCAGGAGTGCACCCTGGATTTCTCATCTGTTGTTTGCAGACAATTCTCTAATTTTTACAGAAGCATCTAAAAAGGGAGCTGATCGCATTGCCTCAATTCTGGATGACTACAACAAAGGCTCATGCCAGCTAGTAAACAAGGACAAGTCGATGGTGTTTTTCAGCTCCAATTGTCAACCAGATAGCAAGGTGGAGGTTCATGTTGGGTTGCAGATTCCAAATGAGGCCCTGGGGGAGAGGTACTTAGGCCTGCCCATGGCAGCCAAGAGAGGTGCAGGAGATGTTTTTAACTACGTGCAAGGACGGGTGAGGGGCTTTGTTAATGGACGGGCAGAGAAAGATTTGAGTTGTGCAGCCAGAGAGGTCCTCCTGAATGCCCAGTCGGTACCCACCTACGCGATGTCATGCTTCAAATTATCACCGATGGTATGTCGTAAACTTACCTCGGCGGTCTCAAACTATTGGCAGGGAAGTTCATTGGATAACCACAAGATCCACTAGTTGCGCTGGGAAAAGCTGACTAGACCAAAAGATGAAGGAGGTATGGGGTTTAGGGATTTTACCTTGTTTAATACAACCATGCTTGGCAAACAAGGCTAGAGGCTACTCATGAGACTGAACTCACTATGCACAAGGGTTCTGAAAGGGAAGTATTATCGATCCTCTGACTTCCTATCAACAACCAAAAAAAGGCGGAGTTCGGCTATGTGGAGAGCTATCTTACACAGTCGAGGTGTGTTGAAGAATGGACTGATTTATCGTGTTGGTCCAGGGGACTTTGATGCTTGGAACGAGAACTAGATTCCGGGCTCCCGTTCCCTCAAACCGCTGGTCAAACTGGACACGACTACTGCAGTACAAGTGAGTGATTTATTCATCCCTGGAACTTAAGAATGGGACGTTCATCAACTAAGGAGATCTTTTATGGCGCTCGACACAATTGAGGTTCTGAAGATTAGGCCTGGTGTGTAGTTGCAATCAGATGTGTTAGCTTGGGCTATGAGAGGCATGGGATGTACTCAGTGCGCTCCACATACAAGCTACTAAAGAATGAACAAATGGCGGAGGCCATGGCCACTACGGGGGAGATGAGGTCATTGGAGGATGACAGAGCTTGAAAGGCGGTGTGGAAGATGCAGGTGCCTCCCAAAGTGCGTGCTTTCTGGTGGCAAGTGCTCCATGAATCACTACCATCGAAAGCAGAGCGAAAGAGACGACACATTGAGAAAGAAAGTTTTTGCGAGATGTGCGGAGATCCACAAGAGTCCATTTTCCATGTGGTTATGTCATGTACACTGGCAAGAAGGTTTTGGGAGGAAGTCAGAAAGCTAATGAGGGTTCGGATTCTAGATCTCCATCCTATTTCTTGGGCAACAGACATCCTCCATCCTGAGGTATGCATGACGACGACAGCGGCTGTTGTGCTGTGTGGAGCATTGGCGCTGTGGACTGGGCGCAATGGCCGTCATCATGGCAGAAGGACATGGGAGCCGGGAGCTATGGCGAGATACATATCATCCCTGCTAGAAGAGCTTGCGACACTAAAAGTGTCAACCTCGACGGGGAAGGCTGCAAGGAGGAACTGCTGGCAGAAACCTGAGACCGGTTGGATCAAGATCAATACTGATGGCTCCTTTGATTCATCTTCATGTGAAGGACGTGCTGGGGTTGTTATTCGTGATGACCAGGGCAACGTCCTGGCGGCGGCGGCATGTTTCTTTGACGATGTTCCAAATGCGCTCACGTCTAAAGGTTTGGCAGCTAAGGAAGGTTTGGAGCTAGCTATGGTGAACGGTTATGATCGAGTCATCCTAGAGATTGATAGCCGGGTGCTCCGAGATTTATTAGAAGACGGGGCTGGCGTCAGGTCCACAATTGGTGGCCTTTGCTTCGACATCACCGAGCTTAGCAGGAGTTTTTGTGATTTTAGAATAAATTGGGTTTGTAGAGAGTCTAATTTGGTGGCCGATCATTGTGCTCATATGGTTTCGGTCACTGAAAGATTTTGTTTCTGGCTTGACTATGTCCCTGAATGGCTGTTGGGGCTAGCCGAAGCTGATTGTACTCCTGGTGATTATTAATGAAAGCTCTGTGTTGCTAAAAAAACAAAGTCCCCGCCAGATCTTGCTGATTGAGTTTGGATGATAAAAAATAGTTTAAATTTATATTTAGTCCAATCTACTAACAAAAATTCTTAATCGAAAGTCTTTATTGCACTCGTGGATCTGTATCCAAATATTTCTAGAGCTATCAATGACCAGCTCCAAGAACTATTGGAGCTATAATCCTAGAACTATGCTAAAAATTAAGTCCCAAAGCTCAAAGGCGATCACTATAACAGGGCATCTAAAATTTGCTCCAATATCCATCCTGGACATCTAGAGCAATATTATTGACAGGAACCAAATTGCGTCCTTTGCTCTATGGTGACCCTCGCCGATGGCCCATGCATTGCTGACCCATCGTTCACATCGTTGACTTGTCATCATCCCACGTCGGCCCTACGCCATGGCACGCGTCGTCCGCTTGCAGGCCTTCATCGACAGCTCATTGTCGACAAGACGTTGTTTCTCACCATGGACTCGTCAATGCCACTTGTCGATAGTTTGTCGCCCCTTGTCGTCGGCAGGGCACGTCCCCATATGGCTTACGTACGAGTCGTGGCACGAGATGAAATTGCTAGGCAAGGCTGCCCTTCGATCAGACGGCGCCAGCATCGAGCTCATAGAGATTTGTTACATATCAATTACAAGAAAAAGGAGCATGCACGTGACTCACAGGGCAATGCAAGACCGACGTCCGTATTTCCAACAACTAAGATAAGGCTTGGGAGGTTTTAATCAGCCTGAATGTCACGACATATGCACTTACGCCACTAGAAACTAAGTCTGCTATTTTATTATTGCTGAATATTTCACGATGTATATTTTTGGGTATCTCGTGTTTTTGTTACAATTATTGGTACAAACAGCCCTCGTCGACAACACCACCAATAACACAAATTTAGGCGCACCATCAATGGACTACTCTGGGCTCGTCGCACCATCTCTAACAATATCATCAATAGCTACTATTCGGGCCATGTCGATCATACTTCCTCGACGTCTTGTCATAGCTCTTGACCTTTTGACGTCTTTTGCCATAGCAGCGTTCGACATCATTAACACTGCACACTGCCACCATCGACAACGATGACAAGAACATTCTGTTGGTCCAGTTATTATGTCGTTTATCCATACTTGTTTTCATTAGAGTATTTTTGCCTTTACTCTCTACTAAGTTGGCCCCCAACTTAGTAGAAAGTCAGGGCTACACACATAATAACCATGCATTCTGGTGCATGCCTGTCTTTTTTTTTTTGCAATTGAAGTACCTAATGATATGTCCATGTGTAACATTTTGTTAGCAATGACAATGACTTATTCATCTTGTAAGACAAATCACAACAGGGGGTTTGGTCATGAACCAATCTAAACTAAAATTGAATTCACAAATCTACTAAGAGAAATCTGGGTCCTAAACAAATGCCTTCATTAATGAGGCTATTCTCTAATGTTGGCTTGGAAAATTTTGTAGTGGAATGAAGCAAGGATAAGAATCGATGTCAAATTTAACAATCTGCCATGTAACATACAGATAGGAGTGGAGAATGAGAAGGAGAGCCAAAATGATATGCCAAATTTCAGTGTGTCAACCAAGTCTCGATTTCCTTCCTTGGTTCAAATACACCAATTATCATACTTACTTAGATTGTGATAGATGTTGTCATAAATTGACCTATTTGTTGTCTCTAGATCAGAAATGTGTCATAACATACCATGAAAGAGTCCCACATTCTTGGACACCCATGAGTGATGCATGCATGATGTAAGAGCTCCTCGATATCCATCTCCAAGATTTGAGAAACCAAAAACATATATCATGGGGAATACAATTTTCGTTGAACAACTTTTCATCGTACCATCCTAATAAAGCTTTCCATGTACATAGCTCTCCATCGAGCTTGGCCCCTTGCAACTTTCTCTTTGGTATTGTTGGAGTTTTATTATTCTTGTCCTTTTATAGTCCATTGAGTTTATTTTGTAAATAAGTTAAAAAAGAGTTTATTTTGTAAATACAAGCCCCACCAGGGAAAACAATGAAAACTTTCCTTCCCACCTAACATATAAAAGGAGAGGAAGATGTAGTTTTGGCCATTGGCTCCCACTCATTTCGGATGCTTATCATTCTCCACTCCATTTATCTATTTTTCTGTTGTTCAACCAATCGGCAAATTAGCAAATTTGACATTGATTCTCATCCTTGCTTCATCCACTACAAAAATATCCAAGGAAAAATTCCATGACAGAACTAACTAATAATTAGGTTTATGATGAGACCTAGAAATGGATTACTAATCCAATTTGACTACCTCCGTGGGATGCTCACCAAAAAAACTATTGAGTAACGATTGCTAGTGATTGATTAAGTAGTTCCAATAGAAAATTATTGACTCTAGAGATATGGTAGTACTTATATTGCAGCAGATGCCATCATAAACTGACTTGATTGTCATAGATTATATCATTAACTATCATATCTATTGTCTCCAGATCCAGAAATGTGTCGTAATAAACCATGAAATGGTACACATTCTTGGACGCATATGACTAATGCATGATGATGTAATTACTCTTCATATCCTTTGCCAAAATCTAAGATAACCACAAGTTGACATCATGTGGAATGCATTTTACCTTGAACAATATACATCATACAAATCCTAACAAATTTCTGCAGGCCCTGTAGCTCTCCATCGGGCTTACCCCTTTGCAGCTATCTCTTTGGCTATGTTAGGGGTGTATTATAAGTTGTGATATAGTGTTTAGTGTTCTTTTTTCGCCCATTGAGGTTATTTTATGAATACAAGGTTATTTTGTAAGTACAAGCCCCAACAAGGAAGATAATTAAAACTTTTGTTCCACCTAACTATAAAATGAAAGTAGAGATGTAGAGGCGGCTCTTACCTCCCACTCATTTTGGCTCCTTCTAATTCTCCACTCCCTCTCTCTATGTTTGGTTACTAAACCAACAAGTACATTAGCAAATTTTACATTCATTCTCATCCTTGCTTCATCCACTACAAAACTATCCAAATTCCCTAATAGAATAAAGCTAGCCTCGCTGATGAAGGCATTTGATTAGGATATTGATTTACCAATTGGAAGTAACCAATTAGGATTATGATGAAACCGAGAAATGGATTACTAATCAAATATGTGATAGGCCTTAATAGAAAACTATTGAGTAACAACTTTAGTAGTTTCGCATAAACAATTATTGATTCTAGAGATATGGTATTGTGGAGAAGACAAATTTTTTTGAATCCTATACAAAACTAGAAGCGTCTTTTGTTTCAAAGAGAAAAGGGCAAGTTATTCACATTTAATTTATGGTTAGAGGCAAGAATTGTTAACATATATGGTGGTAATTAAGTCCACCTTGTGAAAATAGGGATGCCTCCTAAGTTAGCCATAATATGTGGAAGAAGATATGTGAGTTAGTTTAATGTAGACTAATTAATGACCATACCCCCTAGTGTGAGCTTCATGTCTACCAATCATTTCAATACCTCAATATGCTCCAACAAACAAATCATCTGAGTTGTGTCATCCTCGCGGATAAACAGGTCATAAAACATCATCTTTTACTCAAAACATAATTTCATTGTTGCTTCTTTGCCAATACAATGATATAGATGTTGTAACACCCTCAATTCTTCTAAAATCACAAAATAGAAATAAATCATAAAATGAATGAAGTGGGCTTCTAATCATGAAAGAAACAAAAGAAATTCAGAGAGGAAAAACTAACTCCAGAACTGGACATGTGTAGACATACCAAACTCAATATGTGCCATTGACATAAACACAATACCAAGTTTGAGATGGAAATTGAGTAGAAACAAGTTTTATCCAAATGTGATAGTAATATAGTGGACATAAACACAATCATAGTGATTGAGCATAAGAGTTAGAAACAAAACACATTGATGAAAGGCGACATTCTCTCTAGTTAGGTTTGCACATTCAGGAATTCTAATATCTTAGTGCTGTGGTCAACTACACCATAAGTTTGTAGAAGTTTTTTTGACCAAAAACTGTGGGGGAGTTCACCACAATGCTTTTCATTTAAAACAAAAGGATAGAAAGTCCTTACCTACATAGTTTAGCTGAAGGAATCTAACCAAACACAAAACAATGACCTAAGGTCATCCTTAAGCCTAAGAGAATGTAGTAAACATTGGTTTTTGAAATTACAAAGCCACAATGCAGGAGAAGGGTCACGTCTCTGAAAAATTTTGTCATTGCGAAGCTTCCATAGTTCCCATGCAGCAATGAGACCAGCCTCCAGTGAGCAGGGGGTATGTTGTGTTATGTGTCCTGTCATAAGTTTATCAAGGAGTTGAAGGTTGATGTCCCAATGAAAGCCTATTTTTTGCCAACATTCCATCGCAAAAGGACAACTGAAGAATAGGTGATCCTTTGTTTATAGCTCACCTGTATTGCACATCACACATAATTGGTCACCTTGCACATTCAGATGCCTTCTTTGTAGCATAGTTCTGGTGTTGAGACTATCAACCAATATCAATGAAGCAAAGAATTTGATTCTTGGTATGCACCTAGATTTCCAGATCTTCTTGAAGATGGGATGTGCTTGCACTCCCTTAAACACATGTTTGTAAAAGCTCTTGGATGTGTATTTGTCTCCCTAGATTGGCTTCCATTTATCATTGTCATCTGCATTGTGATTCATACCTTCTAATTGTTGCTACAGGGATTGTAGCTCTTGAAGTGCTTCAATAGATAAAGGCAACATGAACAGTTCATCCAGGTCTTCAGCATTCAGGGCAGTTGACATTGACATGCTATCTGATCTTGCAAAAGAAGTGAGTCTAGGGTATTTGGTTGATAGAGTGTTATCTAGCCACAGGTTATCCTAGAAACATAGAGTATCACCTTTGCCAACCTCACTTCTTACCACCCCTCTGTAAATGATATTGTCTTAGAATGTCACGCCACCAAAAGGAACCAACTTCTCTATAAGCATGTGGAACCTTGTCTGAGTAATATTTGGACCATATCAATCTCACCCAGGGTATGTCCTCCTTATTACAGAATTTATGCAGTTGTTTCATTAGAAGAGCATCATTCTGTAGTCTTAAGTTCATGATACCACAACCTCCTTTCTCTTTAGGTAGCATTTTTGTTGGCCAGGCTACTAAATTCCCTCCTCTCTTCTTCTCTGAATTGCCTCTCCATAAGCATTGTTTTCTGACTCTATCTATATTCTCAATAACCCCAATGGGGAGCTTGACTATGCACATGCTATATGTGGTGATGGGGGTGATTGTTGAGTTGATCATCTCTAATCTTCCATTGTAGGATAGCCATGTAGAGCATGCTGAAGTCTTCTTTGTACTTTGTCCATCATTGGGTAAAGTCTTCTATTTTTGGCTTTGTTGTCCCCATTGGCAAACCTAGGTATGTAAAAGGCATTGATCCAACCTCACATCCTAGGAAAGCTGCTAGCTCTTGCATTCTTTCTGGTGCAATGTTGATAGGGTACATTTGTGACTTTTTGTAATTCACCTTCAGACCTGTGGATTCTACAAATAGCTATAAACTATCCTTGAGGAAAGTTATCTGTACTGTGTTAGCTTGAAGGAACATTAGAGTATCATCAACATACTGCACAATAGGATAGTCCTCTTCTATAGGTAAAGGTTTGTGTAGTAAGTTCTAATGATGAAAACAAAAACAAAAATCTCCGACCGAATCACATCGTTTTCTACATTTGGTCCGATAGTTTTCTAGATTTTGGAAAAATTCGAATTCGGTACGAAATTCGAAAGGAAAATAGGAAAACGGTGCGGAATTTGGGATGGGCTTTTTTGACCAATTTCTACATTTCTACATTGTATTCGATATGTACCATATTCGAAATTTGGTAGTAACAAAATTTGGTCCAATATTCACAAAGCCCAGTAGCCTCTCTGAGCCCAGCCCAACTAGACAACCCTAATTCCCTAAACCCGTCCTATTTCTGTACCCTCCCGGCCTCTCACACCAGCCGTGCCGCACGCCCGTCGCCCGCACCCGTAGTCCCGTCCTCGCAGGGAATAATGGTGCTCCTCATTTTTAAAGTTGTGCACTCATTATTTGTTAACTATCCTAGTTTGGTCATGCACAATTTTAAAGTAGTGGACTGTGGGCCGGTATTTTGTATTGAATTTCGTATGCCGACCGTGTTTGGCATAATTTCGATCAAATTGGTTCATTTTTGTTATACCGAAAGTTTGTTTTCGTTTTTGACTATATCATTTCCGCTTTCGTGTTCATATTCAAATATAAATGTAGAAAACAACAGAGGAGGTTTTCAACTATTTCCAACCAAATTCATCCTTAGTAAGTTCTGGTCAGATGCTAAGTTGATTACCCTCTGCAGGAGCTTAGCTACTAATACAAACAGGAGTGGTGAAAGAGGATCCCCTTGTCTTACCCCCCTCTTACATTTGAAAAATTTCCTATGCAGGCCATTCAGGAGAATAGCAGATGATGCAGATGAGAGAATGTTCTTGACCCACACGATCCATCTATCAGGCATGCAAGATGTGTCATAACTTGGATTATAGCTGAATGCTCTACGGTGTCAAAAGCTTTCTCAAAATCTAGTTTCAGAATGATGACTTGTCCCTTAGATTGGTGACACTGATGGATGTACTCATAGCTCCATGCCAAGCAGTCCTAGATTGACCTTGTTCTGATGAAGCCATATTGATTCTGGTGCACTAGCTTCAAGACAACTATTTGTAGCCTATCAGCAAGGATCTTGGTAAGCAGTTTGAGAGATATATTCATCAGTGATATTGGCCTAAAGTCATTTACTGTTTCTTGGCTCTCTTTCTTTGGTATTAGGGTGATATAGGAAGAGTTGATGCTTTCTAAACTGATTTGACCAAAGTAGAACTCTCAACATAATATGTAGAAATCATATTTGACAATTGGCCAACATTTTTTTAGGAACAACCCATTGAAACCATGTGGGCCTGGGGCTTTATCACCAAGCATCTTCTTAACCAGTGCATCTATTTCAACTGGAAGGAATGGTTCAGCAAGAAAGCTAAGCCCCTCAACTGTCTCAATCATACTTGATAGGTCAAAGAGCATAGTTGGATTGGAAGACTAACCCATCCTATCTCTGAATGCTGACCAAAGCAAGCCTGCCTTCCCTTGATGATCACTAATCTAGACATCTTGCTCATTTTTTAGTTGGGAAATGGTGTTCCTTCTATATGAGATTGTTGCCATCCCATGAAAAAAATTGGTGCACTCATCTCTAAACCCGATTCAGTTAACTGTATACCTGTTCTTCCAGTACAAGTTCTTGTAATGCAATAAAGTTCTCAACTGGATTTTAACAATTCTTCTCAAAATTTCTTCAGGGTTAAACAATCTTCTTTGGTCCTATACATCATCCAGAGTTTTCATCACTGAGCTACAATTATCAATAAGGAGCTGCAGATTTGAGAATTGCTTACTCCAATGCTTCAGTGTGTATCTCAATGCCTTGAACTTATGGTGATGTTTTGAGCTACACTGGGCTTGTTTTCAGTGGAGAGCGAGGACTGTTGGACTACATCAAAAAAGTCATTCCTCTCAGCCCAATAGTTTTCAAATATGAAAACATTGGCTTTTGGGATCTTGGTGCCAATAGCAATTTTGCATGGGATATGATCTAAAGTGATCTTTGCCAGGGGAAGGACCTCAGTGCTAGGGTATTCCACTGTCCAGTTGACTGTAGTGAAGAACCAGTCTAGTTGTTCTAGAAGGGGATTTTGTTGCATGTTAATCCAAGTATAAGCTCTGCCTTTCAAAGGTAATTCAATGAGTCTCAGATGTCCTATGGCATCATTGAAGATGAAAGTGTCGTTGAGATTCCCCCTGGCTTGTTTCTGTTGCTCAAAGATCTGTAGAAGTTGAAATCCCCTAAGAACAACAAGTTTGTATCATCATCCACATTATGGCCTTTAAACCACTCAATAAAATTTGATCTTTCAGGCTTATCACAAGGACCATATATATTGATTAGCTTCCAGGATTCATTATTGTGCATTGACTTAAATTCAACAGTCAAACCATAAATTTGCTTGTCAATGATAGAACCTTGGAAAATGGCACTGTTCAGGCCACTAATAACCCTCCTGAGGCCCCATGTTAGGGGACATAATCAAACTTATCAAAACTTCTTGGATTAAATTTCCTAATATATGACATATCAAAGTATTCCCTTTTGGTTTCCTACAAACATAAAATGGCACAGGAGCTTTCTTCCACTTTATTCCTGATATCTTCTCATTTTTCAGTTGCATTTATCCCTCTTATGTTCCAGCATAAAATGTTCCAGTCAAGTGTATTCATTGTCACATATGAATGAGGGAATATTGTGCTTGCTTCCACTAGGGATGGCAACTGGAAACACAGCCATAACTCAGGAGGTTATAAGAGATAGTAAGCACAATACATGAAAGAAACAACAAGTTCCCAACAAATATGTGGATGGGAAGGATTTTGATGGAAAGATAGGTAAATGAGAGGGATACTCATGACAACAATATAGGCAGACTTAGATAAAAGATGTTCCACACAAGCATCCATCTGACCAAGTTCCACATCACAGCCAAACATAGTAACATTGTTTACATGGCACACATAGGACTAGAACAAACTGGCTAGGATAAACTATCTGACACTGCTGATAATAAACTGTCTGACACTGCTGATAAACTGAACTACACAAAAAACAAATTGAAACTGGGTCTCTCCATCAACTGAAGGGCCCGGCTCCTGGACTCCACTTGTGTATCTTCTATTCTTCATCATCTTGAATGATTGGTGGGACCCCTGGCTCCTGTAGGAGTATATCTTCAGTGAGATCACTAGGATCAACACCACATTTAATTCCCCAAGACTGCAGAGTGGCTAAAGATATTTGTCTAATCTTACCTGTGTGTTCATCCACTTCAATCACCCAATTTTTGGAGCGTTTGGAAGGCTCCTTGTCAATTCTAGCTGAGCAGTAACCCTCTTTCCTGCAGAAAGTCTTGGGCTATGACGAACAAGATTTTGTGTGAGAGGAACTCTAGGATTGGTGGAGGAGATGGAGTTAGATAGAGCCATACCCTTTCTTTTGAGTATGCCCTTTTCCACCTGAGATGGGCCTGCATCCTGAACAGCTGTGGGCCTGTCAACCTCCATTTGAATTTCAAACTGAGATGGGGCATATTTAGTTGGGCTCTCCCCCCAGGATGTTATCTCATTTACTGATGAGACCTCTGCTTCTCTCTCTGCAACTCCCTACTGAACAACTCCAGCAGAGTCAATGATCATTGGGGGGCCTTGGGTCTTGTACTTGAGCTTACGAACTGATCATCTATATCTGGAAAAGCTTGTAAAAGCATAATAGCCTAAGAGTGGCGCCTGACAACCAACTCCTGACCAGTGATGGGGGATGTTAGTGTCTTTGCTCTGTTCAGTCTTGCAGTTGGCTTCAATGAAGATAGGTTTCATCTTGATGTTGATGATGGCAGGAACAGGCATATCTAGGATGTCTTTGTGGTGAAAAAGTAGGATCTTGGCACAATGAATCCTTAGGGCATTGAATCTGGCCCTTTCTTCAACAACAGAAGCTGCAGTATCACTAGAGTCAGAAGAGATATCCTCTATTCCCTGCATCACCTGATCTAGCTCAATGTTAGGGCCATTTGCCCTTAAGAATCTCATGGAGGATCCTGACAGGTCCAGGTCCAGGACATGTTGTGGCACTATGGGGTGCTGAGGAATTTTTGCTTCTTGATGGTCCATCTAACCATTGTCTGCAACAAACACTTGTGGATCCCAAGGAGCCCACTGCACACCACCATCAGGTTTCATGTCAGGCTCCATGTTTGCATTGTCATCTTCATCTTCATCCATCTCATTGATCTAATCTTGGTCAAGGTTTTGTGCAGCCTGGGACAAAATTTGGTTGAATTGTTGAGTAGGGATGGGGTGTGGGTTACCACCAAAGACTCCAAGGTTAGCAGCAGCACCATTCTATTCATCCTCCTAGTTGGGAAGTTGTGGGTTGACACCCATGACAATGGGAGGGTGCTCGATCAGGATGTGGTTCACCATCAAAAGGGACAGGATCTTCATCCCCTGGGAATGCATCTAGAAACTGACCATCAAGGATGTACACTGGTACTACCCATGATTTACCAACTCCCCCAAGCAAAGTGCCATGCGAGATGATGATACTCCTAGGAACTCTATCTGGGCTCAGAAGCAGTACTTGTGCTAGAATGCACGACTTGTTGGTGTCTCTGTACCATTCAAGTAGATGACCATATGGGGCAACAACAACTCTGATGTACAAATCTTTCTGGAAATCAAGTGGAAAGGCTAAAAACATGATCCAGGAAATCCTAGTGTATGCACAAGCTCGGTGGTTGATTCCCTCATCATGCCTGACAAATCTAACAATTTGATTGAGCCCAAACTAAAAGGGAGAGTTTCTGACTAACTGCTCATGTTGGGTGACAGTACACAGCTTGATCAACCCCAGACCCAGCGGAGAGAGATAAGCAAATTCAATGTTTACCCTTTGATTGTGTTCCAGGAAGTTGCAGACAAGGTTGAGTCATGGACGAAGTTGATCGACACGAACTGGCATTGGGTCCACTGACACTATGGCATAGTCTTCGTTCTCCCTAGTCGGCTCACCACCGAGAGCCATCCTTCTATGCGCCGGCCGGTTCCATCCGTGGTGGACATTGAGCCCCGCCACCTGGAATGCTTGAGGGTTGACCGGGAAGTTGCCATGGTGCCAACCTACCGGCTCGATGGGGAGTCATGAACAGTGGGGGTGGTGTCACCATCGTCAGGGTCGGCGGTGAGAGCAGAGTTGGGGTTTTCTTGGGGTTCTGCTAGATGAGTAATGCCAGTTAGGTGAAGAGAAGAGATATTCTCGCTGATATTGTTAGGAAAGGCCGACGTGTCTAGCATTAGAGGCGGGACAGGATTCAAAAGAGATTGAGCTTGTTCATAATCCTGATTTAAGGAATGCGAAGCGCTGGCTCCCTGAGCACATGAATCAAGGCACTGCTAGGGTGCCACGATATCTTTCCCATTTGTCTCTGTTTGGACCTGAGATGGGAGCACAAATCTGGGCCGCCATTTAATTTCAGGCTCAGAATCGGTGGTTGTGGCCTTGGGCCTCCACTCTTGGATTGAGCGTCGGGTGCCTCTGCAGAATCTCTGAACATGGCCCAGAAGAAGGCATCGAGCGCAACGGACTCTGGATTGGCATTGCCTCCAAAAATGCCCTTTTCCCAGGCAATTGAAATAGACAACATCTTAGCCCATCAAGTTTGAATTTGAAAGAGAAAATGGCCGCGAAGAACCCGCCCTAGAATCTGCCTTGTTCAACGGCCGTTCCTTGGCAGCCACCGGGGATCCAAAGATGAGCTTCTCTGGTTGATCACCAAGAACAAAAGAACTCAAAAATGAGACAAAAGAGATGGAGATCGGTGATGGCTTGATCTTCGGGGAGGATTGCACAACGGGATTGGAAAAACGAACTTTTTTGAGATTCTCTTTTTTCTTGGCATCCTTCTTCACCGATTGTGAGAGGACCTTGGTCCACTCCTGTTCTTATTCAATCTCCTAGGCCCTTTTCTCTCTCTCCCAATGAGGGGTGCCATTGTTCCACAGGTGGAAATAGAGGTCGAAAAGGGAGGTGGTAATCCTACGGAGCTTGTAGATGAAAAACCCAACCTCTTTCGAGAACACCAAAATGCGAAATGATTGTTGCTAGAAAAGTGACATGGAAATCCAAAGCATGTCCACCTAGGCACGATTGGAGAGCAATACCAATAGATTCTTTCGTTAAATGGAAGAGGAATTTCCTAAAAGTAATGAGCAGGAAGAAAGATCCATCAGGATTGGGGAATGGGTGGTGTACCGGGGATTTGAGACGATGACGAACTTCATCTTGAAACTTCAAACCAAGATTGAGATCCAGCTTTTGCCAAAGCTTCGAGTTGGATCCCATGGTGGCAGAAGGTGTGCCATAGGATCGGCTTCCACACGAACGGGGACTTCATCGCCGTGAGCGTTGGCGGCTGTTGGCAGTCCTTAGCATCCAATTTACAACATCATTTCAATACTAAAATAAATAAAAGATAAAAGATAGGGCTTTTATCTAATCTTTCCACAAGTTTTGTTGTATATGAAACATGTAGGTCCGACATGTGGAAATGCACAAAATTTACATGAAAGCGCACTTCAAGGAAACGTATTCAGAAAGGCGCAAACCAAAGAAAATGAGAAAGCCCACCTCAACACCAAACTGGACCCATCCGTAACCGCAGAGAGGGTCCAGGCCCAAGGAGCAACCGACCACCTGACGGTGATGGCCGATGGGCCTAGCCAGGGGTGCGACCGTCCTTGGTATGGCCGCCCCCCTGGTGGAGCCTCCCGGGCCCAGCCTTCTTAGGCGGTTTGCAGGTCGGTCACCCCAAGGAGGTTTCACCTCCTTCCATACCAGGAGATGCCTGAACCATCCTACTTGAGCTATAAAAGAAGGGCTCCTTTACCATTCAACATACACACCATCATTTGGAGTACTACACCTCACATTTCATACTTATTCTCTTTAGTTTAGTGTTAGTATTTGAGCAAGGCAAAGCTATCAAGGAGAGCTTGTCTCCTTGGAGGAATCAAGAACACTTTGGTATGAATACAGATTAGTTCTCCTCTATGAGTAAGTTCTTATCTTGTTTATATAGTTATGCACATGAATTAGAGTATAGTTGTGCTCATATTATGTTCATTACATATAAACTAGTCTATAGTCTATGTGTTATGTTCTTGATATGTTCATCAAAGTTCTTCATCGTTCATCGGATTAGTATGAATAGAGGAAGAACTAAGCATGGGATAATGGTCCATTGTGCCGTCATGGTTGCTCCTAGCCGAGCCTGTCAATCCGAAGGGTTGGGGTCCCAGGAGGTTAGGTGTTGTTTCCAATTACACAAGTGTGGTGCTCGGGTATGCGGAGATCAGCGGATATGTCGGTACCCCACAGGCAGAGGGGTAGGTGGGCAGGTGGTGATAGCCCTATCCATCCCTTGCATTCCCCCATGTTTGGGTATTGAGTAGGAGTTTGTAAAGTCTCTATCAGCTAGCAAACCAGCTGCGGTGATCTCCCTATCATCCCAGACTTAGTCCTAATTCTAATCATATTAGTTGGATGTTATTTGGTATTCTTTGCATAGTTGTATAAGACCAATGCTTGCTCATGTAGTTATTCTTTTATTCTTTATTTATCTTTTATCCTTGAGGCTGCTCCGATGTGTGTGTTCACTATCTTGAGAACCTATTTTTACCTCTGTTTATGCTATGTATACCTATGAATTCAATTAGTAATCATGTTTGTACCAAAGCTAGATGCATTCATCATGCCCTCCTATGGGATATTAGAAATATGACACCCTTGAATACTCATTGGTTGAAATGCTATAATGATAGTTCTGTGCACTTGCAGATTTATTCTTATTTCATACTGAGCTATCGATTGGCGTATCATACTGAGCTATCGATTGGTGTACCTAAGTACCATTACTTAAGGATTGTAATTCTTGTTGCACCCCACAACGCTGTACCAAAGTTTTGCATATCATAAGTAATGACGGTTAGGATGGCCAATCTGGCACTTCTAACTGTTATTACCAGACTGCATTACCTAGGCCGACACCTCTAAGGGCCAAGGGTTACCTTTCTAAAGTAATGGCGGTTTGGAATGTCAACTTACGTTTCTAGTGTTATTATTAAGGATAGATTCATCATCTATCTTTAGTAGTAATGCTAAGAAACGCCAACAAGCATTCCTGGCGCCGTTGCCGGGGAGGGCAAAAGAAAAATGCAAACATCTAGCATTGGCATAAACATTGATTACAAAATAAGCATGGGTAGCCATAGTTTAAACAGGCTAACTTTGCTGTTTTCTTCCTCTTTTTATTGGAATGAAAACATGATAGTGTATGAGTGGTTTCAACATGCCGAAAAACTTCGTCAATGATCCGGAAGCACTCCTAAGGAAGAGAAGGGCTCGTACCATTTCTTCTTCTGCTACTCCACTGGCAGACGAACCGGTCACATCTGCACTATCCTCTATTATCACCATGGCCAAGTCACTCCATGAGTACTCCATCCCCACTGTTGCCAACGTGTCTGTTGGGCCCACTGTCAATATCGGGAATGGAAACTTTGAGCTCCGCACTGGCCTACTCATGATGGTGCAGGCAAACTAGTTCTATGGTTTGCCAAGTGAGGATGCAAACGCGCATCTGCAAAACTTCCTTGAGCTGTGTGAGACAATCATCATCAAAGATGTTACACCAGATAGCATCAAACTTCGCTTGTTTCCCTTCTCCCTCTCGGGGAAGGTGAAGCAATGGTTCTACCAAAGCAAGAAAGCTGTCAACATGTGGGACAAATGTTCCGCAGCGTTCCTCACAAAGTTCTTCCCCATGAGCAAAACAAATGCTCTATGAGGGAAGATATCAAACTTCCAGTAGACTTCACTCGAGTCCATTCTTGAGGCTTGGGAAAGGCTCTAGGAGTACATCCAGGCCTATCCCCACCACGGGATGGAAGACTGGCTTGTGCTGCAGAATTTCTATGAGGGCCTCATGGCCATGTCCAAAGGGCACGTAGATGCCGCTCCTGGAGGCGCGTTCCTCTCCCTCACCATTGAAAGTGCCACGGCGCTGATTGAGAAGATGGTGGCTAACCAGAGTTTTGAGGAAGAACGCAAAACACAAAAAGGCATGCACACCTTGAAGGAGACGGATCTGCTTGCCACAAAAATAGACCTATTGATGAAGAAGCTTGAGGGACGTGCCACTGATCCTACCAACGGCACTGTCCAAGCCATAGACTCACACATGACGTGTGAGAACTATGGAGATGTTGGCCATTCGGGGAACAATTGTCCTGAAACCCAGGAAGAAGCATCGTTCATCAACTACGGGTTTCGCCAACATCAGCAAACAGATAATGGGTGGAACGACTAGAACCTCCCCCAAGATAATTCTTCCAATTTCAATTCGAATTTTAATTCTTCCCAACCTTGGCTGAAAGATCTTGTTTTAGGACAGGCTAAGATAAATGAAAATCTTACTAAAAAGCTTTCTTTTAATGTTAAAATGTTTGAAAATATAAATGCTAAGCTTGATAGCCTGTCCTTATCTGTTAAAGATCAGGTAAGTTTTAATAAAAGAATAGAAACCTAGATCGCTCAACTTGCCTCTGCTGCTAAATCTGCCATTAATCCTGATAACTCTGTTGAGAATGTTAATTAGATGACCACGAGAGGGGGTAAGACCACTCGTGATCCACCACATCCTAACCACAAGACAGGAAGGACCTCAAGGCAGCAGGATCAAACACTGGTAGAGTCGGTGGAACCACAAGAAGAATCTACGGAAGATGATCCAACACCGGAAGGCTATGTGGACACCATGATGCTACCTTTCCCCACAAGAATAAGAAGGAAGAAGAAGACTGGAGATGAGTAGTTCCTCCGATTCATGGAAATGGTCGAGAAGACACACATCAGCATTCCGCTGATGGATGTCTTAGACATACCGTCCTACGCTAAGTTCATCAAGGACATTATCAACAACAAGCGACCATTACCGTCCACAGAAGTTGTCAAGATGACAGAAGAGTGTAGTGCATCTATACTCAATCATCTGCCCGAGAAGAAGCAAGACCCTGGGTCCCCATGTTGGGAATATGCCCTAGAGCTAATCATGTAGATGATGATATTCTGATTGTATCCATGATTAATAAAGTGTTCAATGAATATCCATTATAGACAACTTGTATTGAATGGCGATTATGTAAATTATTTGTGAAACTCAATTACTTGAATGGTTATTCTAAAGTTGTCCCTGGTCGGCGTTCTTGTGAGAACACACTTGAATATTAGACCAGCACATGTATTAGTTGATGGCTATGTTTCACAAGTCATGGACATGGAGATGTCAAACTAATAATGTGGGCACATGTGAGACATGTAGGCCGGACTGACCCGACATGAGAAAGTCTCAATTCACATCATGTACATTATGTCCTTAGACCTAAGATTGTGGTATGTACTCAAGATGTGAAACGACCTACTTAGGGACTTTCAGACGCTACTCCGTAACTGGGTAGTTATAAAGGTGGTCTTCGGGTGGTCGGGAAGCATGCTATGAGACATAGACAATCAAGATGGAATTTGCTCCCCTCTACTCGAGAGAGGTATCACTGGATCACTCAAGTGATTGGATCAACAAATGCATGGCCGTGCTTGGGTTAAGTGTTAACCCACGAGTTGAACCATATATCGAGTGGCAAAGCGAATAACTTGTATGTGGTCATAGTGGTTCATCTGATATGATCTTTGCGTGCACATAGGAGTTGTAACACCTTGCTAGAGGCTGCTGTCAACTATTGGGCAAGTAGGAGTACTCGGCCCATGTTAATGCGTGCGTGAACCCATAGGGTCACACGCTTAAGGGGCTGGAAGCCTAATTTGGGTTGGACCCAAATTAGACAAGGCTTAGGGTTACTAATGGGCCTCCAACTCATGAGCTCATTGGGGATGCCTATATAAGCAAGGGGTAGAGGCGCAGTCAGGGTTTACACGCCTTTTTTGACAGCCGCCGCCGCCTTCCCACGCTCGCGCCTTCTGCTCCTCGTGGACCTAGCAGTCTGGAGGCGCATCTCTTCTTCCCCGCACGGGTGGGATTCCTCGGAGGTGCTGCATCTAGAGCACTGGGACGAACTGCGCGAGGGGATTGACGTGACGGACGACTATGCAACTGCACTGCCTACTGCGACGCGTATGACTACATCGAGTCATCTTCCGCTGCACCTGCGCGTCTAGTGGTAATCCTGTAACCTGTAACTAGCAATACATCCTGGTTTATGAGGCAGAAAAGCTTTGTTTTCTGGCTAGCGTAGCACCCTCATAACCCTTCACCCCACAATTACATGCTCCATTGGAACCCAACAATTCAACTATGCCTTGTGCGATCTTGGTGCAAGCGTAAGCGTCATGCCAAAATCAGTCTTTGATAGACTGAACTTCACCAATTTGGAGCCCACCAACATGACACTTCAGCTGGCAGACTCTTCAATTCGATACCTAGCAGGGATTGTGCAAGACATCCCTGTCAAGATTAGAGGATATTATGTCCCAGTGGATTTTGTGGTGCTCAACATGGAGCTTACAAAGGAAACACCACTTATCCTGGGAAGGCTATTCTTGAGTATGGCAGGAGCCTAGATTGATGTTGGAGCTGGAGAAATTCGCTTCAATATCAATGGACAAGAAGAAAAATTTGAGTTCAGTCCTTGCCATCAGGAAGAATGCAACATGATCCGCATCCCCGAGGTATGAAGGAGGTTGAGATTCAGCCTCAACTTTTGAAAAAATTATTAAAAATGTCAAAAGAATCAAAGAAAAAGCTGGAGCCAAAAGAAAGGCGGCTGCCAAAAGAAATATAAATAGGGAGCAGCAAAATAAAATGGCTCCTAAAAAGAAAATACAAGAAAAGAGGGAAGAAATCCCCGAGCCTTCACAGAAAAAGATGGTGTGGAAACAGAAGGCGAAAATAGAACCTACCACCACACCACCCAAGACAAGCAAAAAAGTATGAAGGCCAAAGCAGGTGCAACCATCTACTTCTCCCAAGATGGATGTACCATCATCGAGCAACCAATGAAGGGAGAAAAGTCCTGCTCAATGAACTTAAAAAAGGTGAGCCCTTGCCGAAGGTAAATCGGTAAGTTATGTTTAACTAGTTTTTACTTTTAATAAAATTTAGCAAGTCTCTTTATTTTAAATAAATGTTGAGTAGTCTCTTTCTTAAAAAATATAATAAATAATTTTTATACATTTATATGTATTTATATTTTGATAAATAAATTTTACCTGGTGCAAGTGCTGCATTTATGATTTTTTCTAAAATGCCCCTATGATCTTCCTTCTCATGTGCATGAATCTTTATGATCATAGGAATATTTTCTCATAAATGCATGATAGTGTGATTCTGAGTATAATTTCATGAATATCTTTCATATCCCACACTATATCACTCTGATTCACCGCACATCACACTTGATCGCAACCGGGATTGGAATTCACGCAGTCAGAGGAGCACCTGACCGAAAAATGGAGGCTGGCAGGTGGACGCAGGGGGTCAACCGCCCCCTAATGCGGCCGCACCCTAGCTGACTCGATCGGTCCCAATTTTTTTCGTACCTCCCTCTAATCACTCCAACATCACGTCCCAGGTTACGATCAGTTTGTTTCCTAGTCAGAGACCACGGTAGCACCTATAAAACCTCCCATAGGCCTCTTCTCTCCTCACACCAACCTTTTATCTTCTCCCCCTTGCAAGGCTTGCTAAGCTCTCCCTTCTAACATGTCTAGCTACGCCCTCTCGCTGATCAATGCTCCTAAGGCTATAGCAAACCTAGACATAGCACCCTACCAAGAAAGCTCCTCAGTGAGGGAAGAAGCTCGTGTTGAGAAGAAGCCTTTAGCGTTCTTGCCGGCACATACCCGGGCGCCCGAATGTGGCGCCAAGAACA
>JALGXP010000256.1:0-48168 GCA_023333625.1 Bothriochloa decipiens | reverse complement strand
TGAGTCATGGTCAGTTGATCACACTACACTCAGTCCTGTACTTGGTATTATGCCTCTTTTATGCTCAACATCATAATAGCTGTTTTTAGGCATGCACAACATGTAAAACTAATCAATTGCTGCTGCTGCTGCTGTCCAGGTTTCAGTTTGGGTTATCTATAACTTGTCCACACATGTATTTTATTTCCTGAGATCGGTAGTGTTTGAAAAAGGGATGTATTTTTATTAATTCTTGCATTTGAATATGCACAGGTATGAGCAATGGCCCTCCTCCACCTGCTTATGGTTACAATGACGAGTGGGAGGAGGAAGGAGATTATTACAACAGAGGGCGTGGGAGAGGAAGGTCACGTGGACGAGGAGGGAGAGGCCGTGGTGGCTACTATGGAGGTGGGAGGCGTGGTGGCTATGGATATGATTATGGCTATGGCGGGAGAGGCGGGTACTATGAAGAACAAGATGAATACTATGATGAGCCTGAAGAATATGGCCCTCCCCCTGGCCGTGGTAAGCCCAGACTGATGACATTACTTGGTGTGGGTTTTACTTTGCATTCCCAACTTTCTCACGGCTTTGTGGTTGGTCTGCTGGTTTTGCAGGGCGTGGCAGAGGAAGAAGGGGGATGCCTTGGCGCGGGCGTGGTGGGCGTGGGCCACCGCGCGGCGGCCGAGGAGGCTACTACTAGACAAGAAATGCGACGTGGCAAATGGGTGTGCTGAAGCTAGCAATGGCGTGCTTTGTTATCTGTTTGCGTTTGCTCTGTGCTCTTCTATTAAGCTCCGACCCCGGACCCGAATTATCCCGTAGGCCTTTCCAGGTGCTACTTTACTTCAGCTGCTGTGCCTGTGCAACTTGTCTGGGCAAGTTTTGTGGCTCGCTCGTGGTTTTGTAGCTAGGTTAAGCGAGTGAAGTTACACTCGGTAGCGCAGTGTTTCCCCATCAGACGGCATGCAAGATTGTTTATTCTGCTGTTAATCTACCTACCTTCCTATTTCGTATGGATGATGGATACTGGATGTATGAGTTTCATGTTTATTTATTTCCTGGTATAATCTAGTATCTGTCATACTAGGTGAGGTCTTGTTCGTTTCTGCATCAAACAACGGGGTTATAGAGGATTGAGAGGGATTTTACATGTATGGGGACTAAACCTACCTCAGTTCCCTAATGCCTGAAAGGGCTGGCCGCAGGGGTGCACAAATGATTTTCGGTCAATATGGGGTAGGCATTTTACTTCGTTGAAGTTATGTTCGGTTAATCCCCAGTCCAAAGGGATTGAGGCGATTTTTACTTGTAAATAGAGGATAAAATTCCCTTAATCCCATCAGATTGGAGATTAACCGAACAAACCTTTAGGGATACACTGGAAGCTGCTCCTGCCTGGCAAACTACAAGCTGCTTGTCTGTAGTCCTACTACCGTTAAATTGAAAACCATACATACAGAAAAGATGTATGTGTTAAGAGGAGCAATTACATTTAGCATTTGGGAGTATGGGGAATGGAATGGCACAGTCGGAAAAATTTAAGGAATGATAACACAGCTAGACGAAATTTAGAACCGTGTTCTTTGTAAAATGAATCCATCTGTAAACATAACCATATGAAAGCAAAGGAGACAACAAAGTTGAGATTTACAGGGGATGGGACAACTTCACGAGGAAGAGCCATTTGCGTTCAAATCAAGGAAATCAAACATTGTTTGCATTTGTATAAAAAAAATTTAAATAAAACTGACCTTTTCTTATACACAAGACTATAGACAGAGAAAATTATGTCGACATAAGATGATCTGTCACCAAGTCATGAGGCATACATGAATTGTGAACTGAAGGTTCCCTCATGTCCTGCACTACTTCTATTTGGCTCACTATATAGTAATGAACAATGGTACTATGCCTCACTTATTTTGTCTATTCTAGTGTTCCATAAAAAGAAGTTATGGGCCATCAATCTAATTTGAAAAATAGCAGCATTTCATTGATACAAAAACCGATGAAACACAACAGTTCAACTAGTTCATGAAAATCATACCACCAGATAGCTAAAACATAAATGGAAACATGATCTATCTGACATAACTTTGTCTGTGATCACAACTTCAAAAAGAACCCCTAAGAAGGGCTAGGTTGTCTTATACAAAAAATAAAAATAAAAATGACCACTAAAATTCAAGCCAAAGAGTAACACATAGGTCAGGGGTTGGCAAGGGTGGCACACCCACACACCTCCCTCCAAACTTAACACCACAGATTAAAAGCTACAGCCGATTCAAAAGAGAGCCAGCATGGTGACTACACTAGAGAAACATGGGATTCCATCCAAGATGCTTGCTCCGATAGCTAGCCAACTAAAAACAGTGCAAATTTGCGCATACACTATGCAAGAACCATGAATTGGTCAGCAGCTGGGCGATGCAGAAACATCTCTCTTCCAGAGTCAAGGGGCAAATTCCCAGTCCCCGTCGATATTACCATTGTTGACGAAATCCTACAGAAAGAAAACAAGTTCAGTTAGATAAACATCATCATATAAGTAGACATCGATTTCTACATGCAAAGCCTTAGTCTAGATGGAGTAAATTAAATAAGCTAGCAATTTAGCATGTCTTATGGTCAGGTTATGCATGAAGAACAAGTGATGAATTTGAGCAATGCACAGAGTAAGAGTACTAACAACTAGAAGTAAGTAAACCAACACTAGTTAAGTAAATTCCTTATGTGTTAATTTACCTTTGCACGAAAATACGAAACCGAACACAATGAAAATAAGAACAGAGACAGATTTTATGCATAAAAAGGAGGGGAAAGGATCTTACTTCATTAAGCAAGGAAGCAAGGAAATCATCCAAGTCATCACTCTCCACATTCTGCCCCTCACTTGTTCCCATGAGGAATTCATTGATGGTATTCACTTGGTCACTAACAGCTTGATGATTAACGGTGCTACCTTCATGGAGGTTGTCACTTGCACCACTGCCATTCGGCACCTGGTTCAGCATTGCAGAATTGTCTATCTGAAGGTCAGGTCTAGTGCTTGAAGAACTAGCCAAAGCAGAGTTGCCAATCGGTGTCAGTGTAGAGTTTGTGTTGTTTCCAAAGCTAAATGGAGTCACCTGCTCTCTCAAACCTACCACTGGTGCGGCTTTCCCCATGATTCCTGTGATTTTCTTCTGATACTCATTTCCAAAAGTTGCAATCTGTCCAGAGGAGGAGCCTGCAAGTCTTGATAACTGGTTGATCTTGTAAATGTTACCCTGCGAAGGATCTTCAGGCCTTCCTACATTATGACCAAGATTAGAAAACTTTGACGACACAACCGCTTTCCCGGAGTTGCTAGGTCCTGCAAATTGGTGAACTTCCCTAGCAACCTTGTTAAATAAGCCAGCAGAACATGATTGAGGCTGAACCGAAGGCTGGTTCACCATCTTAGGAGACTGCAATGGTAAATGAGCAGGAGCCAGTGTTTCACCATCTGGGATGTCTTCAAAAGGAATACCTCTGCTTGACCCCAAAATCTTGCTCCGCAATACGCTTGCATAGGTGCTGCAAGAACGAGGCGAAGAAAAGATGTTCGAGGTCAATATTGGACTTTCATTTGAGCTGTTTGCAAATGAACACCCTAAGATATCAGCAGAGGAATGTTTGCTTGCATTCAACACCACACCATTTGAAATACTTCCAAAGGAGCTGCTAGAAGGACCGGAAGGGGGGGCATTGGCTTGCACCTGGCAGCCCACCACTCGATACAGGTGCATAGGACTTGCCAGAAGAGATGATGCTGTTATCCTGCACTGGCATAGGCACAACATAATTGGGCAGGTTGACACCTTGGCCAACTGGTTCCATGTCTGACCGAGGAATGCCCATGTTTGTCTGTGAGCTCATGACATGAACTGACTGTCCGGGCAGCAAAGTTTGCGTTCCAATTGCAGATGAGGAATTCATCTTTGAAAAATGGTTGCTTGAGCTCGAAGAGCCAATGAAGGATGGGGAATTCATGTTTCTCCGCAATGCTTCAGTTTCATCAGCAAATGGATTAGAATAACTCAGTGTGCCGTCGCTGAGCTTTCTTAGGTAGATTCGGTACTTCTGAAATAACAAAATAGAAAAACATTTTGTTAAGAAAAGAATGACAAAGTCGTAAAATGAATGAAATGGGCTCTTAATCAAGGGAACAAACAAAATTAATTGAGAACAAGAAAAACTAATTGTAGAAGTGCACATGTGTATGACATACCAAAAAATAATACACGTGTGTATGCCACTAGAGCTTTTTGTGTATGTCTTTAACAATAATATAGTTGATATGAACAGAAGCATAGTGATCGAGCATATGAGTAGAAACCAAACCTGCAGATGACTGGCGACATTCTCCCTAGTAAGGCCTTCCACATTCATGATTTCTAATATCTTCTTTGGAACAGCCCCTGCATTTACAACAAAAAAATATTTGTTAAGAGAAACATATTTAATTGAAGAATTGTTCATAGATAAATCCATGGAACATGAGAACTTACTATCGATGCCAGTCTGACTGACAGCTTCAACAAACTTCCGGTGTAGCTGACCAGACCAACGGACCCTTTTCTTCTTCTGGGCTGATGTGTCCTCGTTGTCCTCATCAGCAACATCCATAGGCTTTTTGTTTTTCTTTGAATGCTTCTTTCTACGGTTTGCTCCAACCTTCTCACCTTTATCAGCATCCCCATAAGGTAACTTCTGAACATCATCATCACTGCCACTACTGATGCTGTTTCGTGGATCAGTCTTCCTATTCTCCACAACATGTTTCCATATGTCCCTAAGCTGTTTGACGCACACTGGCTTCACCATATAATCACATGCCCCATGCTTTATCCCTTTCACTATAGTCTGTGTCTCGCTATTTGCAGATAGCACTGCATGACATAAGGCAAATAAGTCAATTATGATAGAAGTCAACAAGCTCAATAAACATTAAAAAGGGCGTACCCAGTGCCATAGGCTCCCGCACTGCGGGGTCTGAGGAAGGAAAAATAGCCAGCAGCCATCCCTGCACAAATGTGCAGAGGCTGGGGCTTGAACCCGGGACCTCTTGGTCACAGACGGTAAAGCTCTACTGCTTGCACCAGGGCCGCCCTTCACAAGCTCAATAAACATTCCAGAACAAATTAGAGGTCAAAGATACAGATTGACCTTTTAGGGAAAAATACATCAAGAACCGTGCTAGTCAAATGTGACAATTAATTTTAACCAAAGGTAGTATTTATTCAGAAGGAATTTTTTGGTGAAATAATTTTCTTTTCGTCAAATGAACCAACATTAGTACACAAAATGACAAATGACAATATCCAATTACATGTAGGGAAAATTGTAAAATTTATGTTAATATAACTGAAACAATAAGAGGTTGACTGAACAAATAGTAACACACAAAACTACCAAAACAAATTTTATTTTTCATTGGGCTAATGAATGTGCCATAACGTGAAAACTAAAAATATTATCATTAAAAGGTCAATCAACACCATCTAGCGCTTATATGAACAAAGAGTAACGGTCTAACGGACACTGAAAATGAACAAAATTTTAGTTTCCATGCAATGCTTACACACAAATTGTAAGTATAAAGCTACAAATGACAAATATAGATAGCCAACAACTCCACTGTACTTAGCATTAAGGAAAAAAACTATTACATACAAAACTAGAACACAAACAATTGATTGCATCTAAACACATGCACCCCCAAAATCAAGATTTATGATTCACATATATGCCATTTATTGATATCCTACCCGTTGGGGAGCCCATATTCATATGGTTAACTTCCCCTTGAAGACGCTTAATAGGAATTAGTATAGCAGCTTGTGAAATCCTTCCCCACAAAGGGGTTGCTTGTAAATTGTTGCTTGCCAATATATAATGCCAACAGCACATGGGCAAGGGGAGATCTCTCTCATTCATTTTTGCAAGTCCTGGCCGTCGCCTCGTTATCCCTTCTTATGCGTTTCGTCCTAGAACCTTCGCTGCGGAGCCTCCCTCATGGGGCCTTCTCCGCGGAGCCCTTACACAGAACAATCATCTGGGACCTTCGTCTTGGAGTTTGTTCAGGACCTTCGTCCTTTAACCTTCATCCCAGAGCCTTTGTTGTAAGACCTTCCCTGGCCAGCTTTTGTCTAGGGACCTCCTCTAGTCAACCTTCATCGGAGGACCTTCTCTCGCTAGGCCTTTGTCGGCAGACCTTCTCCGGCTAGGCCTTCGTCAATGGATCTTCTCCGACCAAGCCTTCGACGGAGGACCTACTCCGACCGCAATCGGGACCTTCTCTATGCAGGCCTTCGTTGGAAGACCTTCTCCAGCAGTACTCGTCGAGGGACCTTCTCTCGGCTTTCATCGGGAGACCTTCACCAGCTAGCCTTCACCAAGGAGCTTCCACCTCTCAACCTGTTTAGGATGCTTGTCCCAACACTACCCAAACAATCCTAATAACCAGCAGCTGTACCGAGTTATAAGCAATCCATTCAATGCATCTACCCTGAACAACATACAAAAATGACAGTACTACAAATTCTCATGATTGCTATTCTCTACACGATCAATATATGCCATGCATAAAATTGGGAAAATGAGTTTGAGCAAGGGTTGGTTTTACTGATGACTGGGAGATCCATCTCCAGGCCGATGAGCTCAAGGAGCTTGAAACCATCCATGTCGGGCATGATGGCGTCGCTGATCACCAGGTCGAACTGGTTCCCATCCTTCCTCTCTCTAAGGATGTCCAACGCCGTCCTAGCGTCCGTCACCATAGTCACTGCATCGCACCACCATAATTCCAACCGTAAAAATAAATTCGCCCAACCGTAAAAAAATTCACTGTCTGGCCTAAAATTGTGTCACAACGGAATCAAAGAAATAGGGGCAACTACTAAGAAGGCAAGGACGCATACCGTTGTAGTTGCAACACTTGAGCTGCCTCTCTAGGATCTTGAGGCAGACACGGTCATCGTCGACGGCGAGCACGCGCAACCCTGTTGGGAAGGTGTCCGCATCCATGTCTTCGAACTATATAAAAACCATACATAATTAGTTTCAATAAGAAAGCAACCGCTGACTATATAAAAACCATACATGATTAGTTTCAATAAGAAAGCAACCGCTGACCACCTAATCCGAGGAAGGAACCCAAGAAGGCTCGAACTTTCTTGCCTACTGCAATGGTTTTAGTCCAAGAACCTCCGGGAAGAAATGTAGACAGAGGGAAAAGCAAAGAGCGAGGTGGTTGCGGGGTGACGATTGAAGATGAGCGGTGAAGCGCACCGGGGGGGGGGGGGTGGGTGGGTGATTTATAGCAGCGGCAAGGGGGATCGGCGGAGGAGCACGGATCGCAATGCATGCACGCGGCTGACAAAGATGGAAGGTTTGATCCGTCACTTAAGTTCCTGACTTAGCTAAGCGCCGGCATTGGCCTTGCCGGGTTTTCTCATCGCTTGAGTGTTAGTGGTTCGCTACAGTTTCTTGTTGGATGGAAAACAAGCCAGTTCAACCAAGAATCGCCCATGGTTTTAGAAATGCGGTCTGGGCAAGGTGGATCGAGGAAGGAGCATGGATTGGAATGCATGTGCACAGCTACTAAGAGGGAAGGTGCTCATCCTTACGACGCACATTAATTCTTGCTGCCTTCAGTTATCTCGTGTTTCCACCACCATCCTTAGCCTTGCTGGGTTTGCTTGCCCTTTGTGTGCTGTGGTTCACTTTAGTTTCATGATGGATGGAAAACCAGCCAAAAACCACCCAAGAATCAACCATGGTTTGAGGATTATGGTCTGTAGCAACCGGACTGTCTTCACCGCCAGTCCTGATGGAGGAGCCTCTAGAGATGCACCCCAGCCTGCTTTAACTTATCTGTTCGGCTTATCACTTTATCAGCCATGATAATAGTATTTTCTCTACAACAAAACAACATGAGGCGGCTTATTAGCAGTAGAAACCATCTACTTGCTGGCCATGCATGGCGTACACGACGCAATTGGACACCTTCTACCTGCTTTAATTTCACGAAAGTCTCCATCCCAAATTGTTTTGTGTTGGTGTGCTTCTACTGCGTGGATGTGCCGGCGAGGGAGTCAAGCAGATCCTGGTATTGCAAGCGCTGACTAGGTGACTACATTGTGGTCCATGTACGCTAGTCAAACCGTATCACTTCTAGCTCTTTTATTTATTATTTGCAATCAGGGAATTAACGGATATATTATATAAATCTAACAAGAGTCCAACAGAATGGTTTTTACCACAAAAGACTTAAGGCCCTTGCTGTGGTAATCCATTACCCTACAGGAGGTAAGATGTTAAATAAATCCCACTCTTTAATTTATAAAATATATACAATATTTAAGTAATTAATAATTTTTTTTAAAGATAAAAAATAAAATCACAGAAATCTCACCCGATCTTCCTTAATAAAATGCTTCTGGGACAAGAGTCCAACAGAATGGTTTTGACCACAAGAGACTGAAGGGTCTTATTGTGGTACTCCATTACCCTATAGGAGGTAAGATATTATATAAATCTCAGCCTTTAATTTATAAAATATATACAATAGTTAAGTAATTAGTAAATAATTTAAAAATGGAAAACAAAATCACAGAAATCCCACCGGATCTCCTTCCTAAAATGCTCCTGGGACAAGAGTCCAACAAAATGGTTTTGACCACAAAAGAGTACTGAAGGGACTTGCTGTGGTACTCCATTACCTTATAGGAGGTAAGATATATTATATAAATCTCAGCCTTTAATTTATAAATATACATAATAGTTAAGTAATTAATAAATAATTTAAAAATTATAAAACGAAATCACAGAAATCCCACCAGATATCCTTCCTAAAATGCTTTTGGGACAGTCCCAACATAATGGTTGGATTGAAGGGTTGTGTGGTACTCCATTACCCTATAGGAGGTAAGATATTATATAAAGATCGGCTTTTGATTTATAAAATATATACAATAGTTAATTAATTAATTAATTAATAATTTAAATAGAAACAAAATTATAGAAATCCCAATAGATCTCCTTCCAAAAATGCTTATGAGACATGAGTCCAACATAATGGTTTTGACCGATTGAATGGTCTTGCTGTGGTACTCCATTACCTTATAGGAGGTAAGACATATTATATAAATCACAACCTTTAATTTACAAAATATATACAATAGTTATGTAATTAATAAATAATTTAAAAATAGAAAAATAAAATCACGGAAATCCCACCAAATCTCCTTTCTAAAATACTTTTGGGGCAAGACAACATAATGGTTGGACTGAAGGGTTGTGCTGTGGCACTCCATTACCCTATAGGACGTAAGATATTATATAGTTATCGGCATTTAATTTATAAAATGTATACAATAGTTAATTAATTAATAAATAATTTAAAATAAAAAGCAAAATTATAAAAAACCCACCAGATATCCTTCCTAAAATGCTTATGGGACAAGAGTCCAACAGAATGGTTTTGACCACAGTAAAGATTGAAGGGCCTTGATGTGGTACTCCATTACCCTTTAGGAGGTGAGATTTTTATAATTCTCAGCCTTTAATTTATAAAATATATACAATAGTTAAGTAATTAAAAAATAATTTAAAAATATAAAAACAAAATCACAGAAATCCCACCAGATCTCCTTCCTTAATTGCTTCTGGGCCAAAATAGTCCAAATTACTAAGAAAATTTCTAATAAGAAATATTTAGTGCTTAATTAACAAAATCCTCACCAGGTCATCCGTATTGAGTTGTAGGATAAATCAAGGGGACTAACAAAATTTCTAATAAAAAATATTTAGTGCTTAATTAACAAAATCCTCTCCAGGTCATCCATATTGAGTTTGTATGATAAGTCAAGGGAAAATTTACCGCAAGACACCGTCAAAAAGCTTAATATGCTGATGGGAAAATGCTGCAGGTTTGTTATGGTACAGAGAACCCCAAATTTGTTATGGTACTGGGCAAATGAGGTTCGTTGCGGTGTGCATCACCATATTACACTTTTTGACAGTGTCCTGTAGCAATATTACCCATAAATAAAATAATTTAAATTTATATTTAGTCTAAAGTACTAACAAAATTTCTCAATCAATTGTCTGATTGTATCAATGGGTCTAACTCCAATATTTCTAGAGCTATGAATGGCCAACTCTAAGAACTATTGGAGCTAGAAGCCTAGAACTATGCTAAAAAATAGGTCCTATGGCTCAAAGGCAATATAAGGATCATTACAACAGTATATCTAAAATTTGCTCCCCGATCCATCATAGAAGTTGTTGCACGGAGAACATCTCAATGAAAGATATTGTAACTAAGTGCAAGAGCAGCAAACGAGTCTAAGCCTCTCACTGGAGTCAAGTATCAATCCCTAGCGTTGATGTGTACAGTGTGATTATTTTGCTCTTGTTTACTAAAGTTGATTAACCTTTTGCACAATTTATGATGCTTACATCTGCAATCGTATTCTATCATACACAAATGGGTAAATGTGGTTTCAATAAATAGGGTTTTGAAGTTGAGACTAGATTGCATTGCTAGAAATAAGAAACTACAATAGGGTTGTGACAAGAGTCAAACATAGGGGGTATGTTAAATCCCCAGGTAATAAGTTGCTGACCGACGGATCCCCTGACCGATCTCACAGATTGCTAGGGGATGGATCCATCGGGAACGCTCACGTACACCCTTATAAAAGGGTTAGGGAGAGCCCAAGAGCATGCCTATGAACACTGCTCGGGGTTCAGGGGCTTGCCAGGGCCCTAGAATACCAAGTGATAGCAGCCCAAGCCTGACTCCAGCCCAATACCGACCCAAGCTAGCACTTGGGTGACCAACTGATGTTTCAAGTTAGGGGAAACAAACCGAGCATCTGAGGCTTAGCAGGTACAAAGATTCCTTGGCGCTTGACATTTCAACAGGGCTGAGGTGCCATCATGTCGGACACTCCTTCGACATGGTCACATAATCGGCATGACACAACATGACTAGCGACTATACCAACTCCAGGGGCAGCTGGGTCCAGGCCCCACCAGTCAATAGCCCTGAGGAAGAGGCTCCCCATCAAAGGAAGCCTCAAGATGGTGCACCATAGGGAGACCATGACACAATAGACAACTTCTGATGGTTAATTGCCAAGTGATGGTTGTAGTGTCAGGCGGCGCACCCTCGACTCCCCCTATGTGACAAAGGCAAGGTCGACCGCACGCCATGGAAGCACCCTCATGCACACTTGTCGTATGAACACCATAAACCAAAATCCCAAACCGACATGTACCAACTTTCCTCAGGTTTGGCTGCCATAGAGGAACAACCACATGATCTCTAAGAGGAACAATAGCTGGTTCCTTTCTCTAACAACCTAGCTAGAGACTATCGATTCCTTACTCGCTGTGGGAGAACACCAGCATTGATGAGTTGTAGGATAGTATCGAGTAATCCCCGCGTACCAAACTGCTAGGCATAGAGCCTCAATACCACAAACTAGGATAAAATGCTTCTTTCTCTTGTGTTGTTGAGTACCTGACCACCGAAGGCCTACACATTGACTTAGGTAACCATGATGTCTATCACGTTATGGTAGAGCAACCAAAAAACTCTCTCAATGGTCCTCTTGCTTGAATGTGTAGAGCAACCAAAAAACTCTCTTATACTTCATCATTGTCTGCGTGATTTGTTCTTATTGTCACTATGAGCAAAATTACTGCCTATATAACTAGTAGAATGAATTGTCCTTATCTAGTAGCTTGTGGCGTGAACCTTAATTCATCTGGATTGATATAAGAGCATTTTTTTCTATCTTTTTCATTATTCAAGTAGGCATTCATTTAGGCCGTTTAATTAGCATATAAGTGATGCATGGTGAACAACTGGTCTAGAGATAAATGGTTGTTTAGCCCACTTTTTTGCTAACAATGGGTACGAGTTGTTTAGCATTTAATATTCAGATATAATATATTTTTTCCTTAAGAAAATGTTAGAACGACATAATTTTTCTTCTCAGGGATGCCAATCTCCAAGCACAAAGTAGAAATAAGCATGGCAAATGTCAAAAAAAATGGAGAAACAAAAGTAATGGTCAAAATTAAATGTTGAAAAAAACAATAAAACTAATAATTTAGTAAATATATATATATATATAGAGGGCCAAGAGAGATGATAGCAACATCTCACAAAAATAAAGGAACAAGAGTTGTGGTCAAATTTGCATTAAGAAAATAACGATGAGCAAAAAACATTTAATGGATAAGTAAAATCAGTGTTTGTAGCAACAAGTAACAAACTTTGTTGAACAATATTATCAAAATTATTTATTGGTGACTCTCTTGTCCTTTAAGTATTTGTCTGTCAAAGTTAAGATTGCATTTCATGGCCACAAAACAAAAAAGGCTTTAATCAACTTTGACCGCAATTTCGTTTTAGAATCTGTTTATATAATCCATTAAATAAATCAAATAGGGGCTACACATTTGGATAGCTAAAACATACATGGAAGCTGATTAAAAAATAGATCAAATAAAACTGTTCAAAGAGTTCGTGAAAATCATACCATATCTACATAACTTTGTCTATGATCACAACTTAAAAAATGACCCCTAATAGGGGCTAGGTTGTTTAAAAATGACCACCAAAATTCAAGCTCAAGAGGAATGTATCCACACCTCCCGTCAAACTTGACATCGCAGGTAAAAAACTTAACACCACAGGTAAAATGATCACAAAAGAGAACCAGCAAGACTACACTAGAGAAACATGGGGATACTATCCAAGGACCAACAATGCAAATTTGCGCATACAACATGCGAGAACCTTGAATTGGTCAGCAGCTAGGTGCAGAAACATCTCTCTTCCAGAGTCAAGGTGCAAATTCCGAGTCCCCATCGATGAAAGAATCACCATTGTTGACGAAATCCTGCTGAACAAGTGATCTTAGGTAAACATCATATAAGCAGTACTCATCAATTTCACATGCAAATCCTTAGTCTAGAAGGAGTAAATTTAAAATAAGCTAAATTTAACATGACTTATGGCCATGATCTGCATGAACAAGCATGATGATGAATGTGAGCAATGCACTGAGTACTAACAACAAATAATTTACTTTTAGGTAAAAAGGAGAAAGGATCTTACTTGATTAACCAAATAATCAAGGAAATCATCATTTTTCAGTTAGGTAAAGTCCTTAAGTATTAATTTACTTTTACACAAAAGTGCAAAATGGACTACGATGAAAATAAGGACAGAGACAGATTTTATGCATAAAAAGGAGAAAGGATCTTACTTGATTAACCAAATAATCAAGGAAATCAACCAAGGCATCACTCTCTGCATTCTGTGCCAATTCATTGGTTTGATTCACTTGGTCGCCAATAGCTTGCTGATTAGTAGTGCTACCTTCATGGATGTTTGCACCACTGCCATTCAGGAATTGGATCGCGATGGCGGAATTGTCTATTTGAAGGTTAGGTCTGGTGCCTGAAGAACTAGCCAAAGCAGAATTGTCTATCTGAAGGTCAGAAATGTTGCTTGAAGAACTAGACACAGCAGAATTGCCAATTGGCGTTAATGTAGATTGTGTGCCATTTCCAAAGCTGAATGGTGCCACCTGCTCTTTGAAACCTACCACTGGTACAACTTTCCTCACAGTTCCTACGATTTTCTTCTGATACTCATTTCCGAAAGTTGGAATCTGTCCAGAGGAGCGTGCAAGTCTAGAAAACTGGTTGGTGTTGAAAATGTTATCCGGCGTAGGACCTTCAGGCCTTCCAACATTATGACCAAGATCAGAAAACCTTGACGGTGCTATAGCTTTCCAGGAGTTGCTAGGTCCAGCAAATTGGTGAGCTTCCCTAGCAACCTTGTTAAATTGGCCTATAGAACATGATTGAAGCTGAACCGAAGGCTTGTTCACCAACCCAGGAGACTGCAATGGTAAATAACCAGAAGGAGCGCTCATCTCACCATTTGTTATGTCTTCGAAAGGAATACCTCTGATTGATCCCAACATCTTGCTACACAATATGCTCGCATAGGATGTGCAAGAACGAGATGAAGGAAAGCAAATGTTCAAGGTCAATATTGGACTTTCATTTGAGCTGTTTGCAAATGAACACCCTAAGATATCAGCAGAGGAATGTTTGCTTGCATTCAACACCACACCATTTGAAATACTTCCAAAGGAGCTGCCAGAAGGACCAGAAGGGTAGGGCTGGCTTGCACCTGGCAGCCCACCAGTCGATACAGGTGCATAGTACTTGCCAGAAGATATGAATATGCTGGTATCCTGGACAGGCATAGGCATACCATGGCCAACTGGTTCCATGTCTGACCGAGGAATGCCCAATTTTTTCTGTGAGCTCATGACATGAACTGACTGTGTGGGCTGCAGAACTTGCGTTCCAACTGCAGATGAGGAATCAATCTTTGAGAAATGGTTGCTTGAGCTTGGTGAGCCAATGAAGGAAGGGACGTTCATGTTTCTCCGCACTGCTTCAGTTTCATCAGCAAATGGATTAAAATTCCTCAGTGAGCCCTCGCTGAGCTTTCTGAGGTAGATTCGGTACTTCTGAAACCATAAAATAGAAAAAACATTTTTTTAGGAATCAAGGTTTTTCCAAATATCTTTGATAGTAATGCAGTTGATAGGAATACAAGCATATTGATTGCACATAAGAGTAGAAACCAAACCTGCAGATGACTAGCGACTTGCTCTCTAGTAATGCCTTCCACATTCATGATTTCTAATATCTTCTTAGGAACGGCCCCTGCATTGACAACAATAAAATATTTGTTAAGAGAAACATATTTAATTGAAGAATAGTTGATAGATAAAGCCATGAAATCTGAGAACTTACTGTCAATGCCAAATTGATGGACAGCTTCTATAAACTTTCGGTGTAGTTGACCACACCACTGGACCCTTTGCTTCTTCTGGGCTGATATGTTCTCATTATCCTCATCAGAAACATCCACAACCCTTTTGTTTTCCTTTGAATACTTTCTATGGTTTGATCCAACCTTTTCACCTTTATCAGCATCCCCAGATGGAAACTTTGAACAACATCATCACTGTCACTGTTGATGCCGCTGTTCTGTGGACAAGTCTTAATTTTCTTCACCACATGTTTCCATATACCCCTAAGCTGTTCAAGGCGCACTGGCTTTACTGTATAATCACAAGCCCCATGCTTTATCCCTTTCACTATAGTCTGTGTCTCGTTGTTCGCAGATAGCACTGCATGACATGGCAACGTAAGTCAATTATGATATACAGATACAGAAGCTAACAAGCTCATAGGCTATACAATGAATGATCTAGTGACTTTTATGTTCAGTTGACTAGACAGATTTTACAATTTCTGTTTTCTTTAAGCATTACATGTGTCATTTTATTTCATTTTTAAGAAAATGTGCCATATACATAGTAAATGCAATTCTCTATCATTTCCAGTTTTGAAAATTCACAAATTTTTTAGAATGGGGTGTTGTTCACATCCAAATTAATGGAAATGACTAGTTATTATGATAACCAAGAATAACAAGCCAAACTGCAGGTGACAAATTAAGAAGTTATCTTGGTTGCACCTAGAGCTTATTGATCCATGGCAAATGTATGAAACCGTACATAAAGGACAGGACTTGTTTGTCAGATTGATTGCTCCAGTCACTTAAATATGATCAATGGTAGAACATGAAACTATATGAAACAATATTTAGTAGCTACTGATGGCTCCTACTACATATGAACAAACAGTAGCATATGAAATGAACTACAAACAACAGTTCAGTAGCTGGATTGATTCAGCGATTTGGATTTGTTAAAAATTTCTTCTGCAGAAGAAATTCATAAAATTCACAAAGTTTCAGAAGATTTGATCGAAATTGCAGTAAACAATCATAGATGAAATACGAAAATGTGAATTTGTAAACGGTTCACTAATATGCTTCCTACTTCGCATTTACAACTTAGCCGTAGGCCACAGGACAAGCTAAAATTATGAAAAGAAGGGGTACCTGGTTTGAACGACAGCACATTAATTCCCCCCTCTTAGAAGCAAGAAAATTTAAGGAAAATATATGGAATAGACGATAAATCTACCCCAAGACCTATTGGACACAGGAAAGGGTGCTTACAGCACCGGGGAATTATATAACAACAATATAATTTCAAAGGAAAGATACTCCCTCTGGTCACAGAAACATGTCATTTTCGGGCTACCTTTGGTTAAAAGCTTAAAGACTACAAATACTTGCAAAGCCTCGTGAGAGGGTGACATACAAAAATGATATCTGACAACAAACAGTTATTAGCTTGATTGTATCTGAACACATGCACCCCAGAATCTAAACTTATGATTGGCTTGTGTACCATTTATTGATATCCTACCCAAGCATTCAACCAGCAGCTCTACCGAGTTATAACAAGGAATCCATTCAATGCATCTACCCAGAACAACATCCAAAAAAGGTTCTCATGATTGTGTTCCCTGCTCGATCAGAAGAACGCCATGCATAAAAATGGGAAAATGAGTTTGGGCAAGGACTTTACTAATGACGGGGAGATCCATCTCCAGGCCGATGAGCTCGAGGAGCTTGAAACCGTCCATGTTGGGCATGACGACGTCACTGATCACCAGGTCGAACTGGTTCCCATCCTTCCTCTCCTTGAGCATGTCCAATGCTGTCCTTGCGTCGGTCACCACCGTTGCTGCGTCGCACCACCAGAATTCGAACCGTATAAAAATAAAAATCACCTAAAACAATTTCTTCGTGTGGCCTAAAAATTGTAGCACAATGAACTCTCCGAGGTGAACTAGCTAGAGGCAGCAAGAACACTCACCATCGTAGTTGCAATACTCCAGCTGCCTCTCTAGGATCTTGAGGCAGACACGGTCGTCATCGACGGCGAGCACGCGCAGCCCTGCTGGGAAGGTGTCCGCGTCCATCTCTTCCCCTATATTGAAAACATGCACGATCAGTTCCATTGAAGCAACCGCCGACCACCAATCCACCCGGGCCCAAAGCTAGGAAAACTTTCGTACCTGCTGCAATGGTCAGTTTCCGTCCAAGATCAACAACCTCCGGGAAGCAACACAGTCGACAGAGGGAAAAGCGAAGTGAGCGAGGCGATTTCCTGGAGAAGAGCAATGCAGTGGGGAAGGGTATTTAATTTATAGAAGGAGCAAGAGGGATTGGGGGGAGGACGGAGGAGTGCAGATCAGAATGAATGGGTGCGGCTGCAAAGGTGGAAGGTGTGTTCATCCTTTCCATCTGGAATCCCCCCGCACAAATTCTTGCCTTGCTCGGTTTGCTCGTCCCTTGTGTGCTGTGGTTTGCTTCCGTTTCTTTGATTGATGAAACACCAGCCAAACCACTAAAGAATCGCCCATGGTTTAAGAATTGCGTTCTGTGGCGGCCGGACTCAACCGTGGTCGTCGCCGCCGCCGGTCCTGACGGAGGAGCCTCCCGAGATGTGGATTCGCCGGCCATGGCGTACATGCACGACGGAATTGGAGACCTCCGGCCTGCTTTAATCTCACGATGGAGAGTCTCCATCACCACTATCTATCGGCCACCAATTTGTTTTGTGTTGGTGCATCTGCTGCGTGGAGGTACCGGCGAGGGAGTCGAGCGGATCCTGGTATGGCAAGCGCTGTCCTGGTGATAACAATGTGGTCCACGCCAGTCAAACTGCTTATCTTGTGAAGGGCCTTGCTGCGTAACTCCATATATATAGGAGGTAAGATCTTAAATAAATCTCAGCTTTTATTTTTAAAAATACATACAATAGTTAAATAATTAAAAATAAAGAAAACAAAATAAAAACATCTTGCTAGATCTCCTTCCTTATTTGCTTCTCGGGCAAAAAAAAGCCCAAATTACTAACAAAATTTCTAAATATTTATTCCTTAACTAATCCATCGCCAGGTCATCCGGATTGAGTTTGTAGCATAAATAAAATAGTTTAAATTCATATTTAGTCCGAACTAAAACAAAATTTCTCAATCAAATGTCTTCATTGTACCCATGGCTTTAGCTCCAAATATTTCTAGAGCTAAGAGCGACCAGCTCCAGGAACTATTGGAGCTAGAAGCCTAGAACTATTCTAAAAATAGGTCCGACAGCCGAAAGGCAATGTAAGGATCACTCCAACAGCATACTAAAATTTTCTCCAATATCCATCCTAGAAGTTGCTGCATGGAGAACATCTTCCCAATGAAGGATCTTGTCACAAATTGAAAGAGAAGTTAGCAAACAAGTTTACATCTCACTGGAGTCAAGTATCAATCCCTACCGTTGATGTGTACATTGTGATTTTTTGCTCTTGTTTTCAAAAGTTGAATAACTTTTTGCACAATATTAAGGTGTTTACAACTAAAATGCAACTCCAATTCTATCCTAGACACGTTCACAACAATGTGGTCGATTGTGGCTTCAAACATAGAAGTATGTTAAGTCTCCGGGTAAGAAGTTGCCAACCGAAGGATCCCTCGATCAATCACACAGATCGCTCGGAGGCTATGCGCATCTGTTACACTCATGCGCACCGCTGGAAAGGAGTTAGGGAGAGCCCGAGCATACCCACGGCCACTACTTGGGGCTCATGGACTCGCTAGGGCCCTAAACTACTCGAGGCTCAAGGCCTCACTAGCGCTCGGGTGACTAACTGATGTCCCAAGCAACGGGCAACCACCAAGCATTCGAGGCTTATGAGGTAGGATTGCCATTTCAATGGGTGTAAGGCACTACCGGATGCTCCTTCGACAGGGTCATGCAATTGGCATGACACAACAAGACAAGTGACTACACCAACTCTAGGGGCACAGTTCGATCTAGGGCCCACTCATAAGCCACCATGCAGAGGCTCCCCATTCTAAGGAAGCCTTGAAAAGGTTCACTAGTGGGAGGCAATTTCTACTATGAATCTATGACAATTGGCCACTAGCATTTTATTTCAAAACTAGAATGAAATGAGGAAACACAGCATATGCAGTGTACATGGGCAAGCAGCGACAAATGTATAGGCTCGCTAAGTTTACATGTTTCCTTCTACCAAACAAGCATTTTATATGCACATCTTTGTTCTATCATACAAGTCGGTGCCTAGTGGCATATAAACCTCAAATAACCTCCATCCACAAACTACACATCAACTCAAAATAGTATAGGCTCCTACTACTAAGGTTAGTGTGGTACAATGTTGATCATCAGTGTTGACACAAAAATATGGATCGTGAGTGTAACACACTCAATTTTCCCTCTATATTTGATACCCGACCTCATAAGCAAAATTGCTTTACCAATTTTTGGTGTCAATAGGTCCCACATTCACCATTATATGTTAATAAAGTAGTCTTAGTTCTAAACTTTGTATTTACAATTTTCAAGAATAATTCCTTTTGAAACTCATTGATATGGTTTGGGAAGTGCCAACGTATGATCGGAGCAAACTTTTTGTGTTTATACCTTGAATCATGCTGCCGGCAGTTTTTCAGAAATCATAGAAGAACTTTGAAGTTATCTAGTTTCTTTCTTTGGTTCCAAATGTTTGATGACAATTAGCATTTACTAAAATTTTGGTAGATGCTATCATAAACTGATCAATTTGTTGTCTCTAGATCAATTACTAGGTCCTAACACTACACCATTAAAAAGTCTCCGTATTCTTGGACACCCATAACTGATGCATGATGAGGTAAATGATCCTCGATATCCTTCTATAAGATCTGAGATATCCATAACATAAATTCCCTTGAACATCTTCCATCAGACCATCCTAATAAACATTTCTAAGTCTTGTTTCTCTTCATTGGGCTTAGCCCCCTTGCAACTTGCTCAACGCTTGTTGCTAGGACAAATGAATTGAGGGCAATATAAAGTCTATATCATTGTAATGGCGGAGAAACAACAATGATAACACTGTGTTTTGAGAATGAAGACATGATGCTTTATGACATGTTTATCCGTCATCCTGACACGTCCAAAAAGATTAGTTTGCAAGAGCACATTGATGGTTTGAGAGGATTAGTACTATGGGAACTCACACCAGGGGGTATGATCATAAACCAGTCTAAACTAAAGTTGAATTCAAAGATATATTAAGAGAAATCTATGTCCTAATCAATGAGGCTATTCTCTATGTTGAAATTTTAGCTTGGAATCAATGCTAAATTTTCTAAACAACTTTGCTAATCTGCCTATTGGTTCACTAACCAAACATTGAGAGAGGGAGTGAAATGAGAGCCAAAATGAGTGGAAGACTAGAGCCCCCTCTCCATCTTTGCCCTGTTATAAATGGGGAGGTGGGAAGGCAGTATTACATTTTTTCCCCTTGTTGGGCTTGTATTTACAAAAATACATGTAAGTGATGCATGGTGAACAACCGATTTAGAGCTATATAAATGGTTGTTTAGCATTTAATGTTTAGATGAAATAGTTTTCGCCTTAAGAACACTATACTTTTCTTCTTAGGGATGCTAATCTCCAAGGACAAATTAGAGCTTACAAAATGTAAAAAAAGAGAAAAAAAAGTAATGGTCAAAACTAATTGTTGAGAAAACAATATAACTAATTAATAAATATAGATATACAGAGAACGACGAACCAAGATGATAGCAACTAGTCACAATTCTTCTCGATAGTGATATCACAAAGGTTTGCGTGGTTAGTCTCTTTTTGTCACGTTATATTTCATAGTTAAATTGTGTACCAATTTATTGTATTTGTATTTCAAAATTATGATGATTCTATATAATTCATCACAGAAAAAATTAAGTTCATGGAATGAATAGGTATTATATAGAAAGGTTCATAATCACAGTAAGAAAATAGAGAAAAAAGAGTTGTCGTCAAATATGCATTTTAAAAAAATTTAATAGATAAGTACAATCAACGAGTGTTTGTTGCAAAAAGTAACAAGCTTTTGTTGAACAATGTTACCACTAGTATTTATTGGTGACACTATTGGCCTTTCATATTTGTGTTTCAATTTTAAGATTGTATTGCATTGCTACGAAACAAAAGAAGGCTTTAATCAACTTTGACCACAATTTCCTCAGTGGCGGAACCAGAACGAAAAATGACCTATGGCAAACTTTCTACTGCTCTTTTTTTTTTTTTGCGAAGCGACTGTGTAAAATATAAGAGAGAATATCATAAAAATGATGATCTATCCATAAATCATTTCACACTCTCATAATTGATGTTTTTAGAACTCTAAAAGATGAAACCAAATTGCATAATTCTAGTGACGGGAAATGAACATACCAATTGAAGAACACTAATTATGTCGTGGAGGCCATGGAACATTATTCATTCTCTGCTTTTTGATGGCCTTGATGACGGCCAAAAAGGTGCTAAAGTATCTCTTTAATCCTACAACTATCAATTAAAAAATTCACTAAATCAATTTCTTAACTATACGTCAATCAAATTCGCAATTGATCATAGATTGAATCAATTTAACTTAACTTTTCTTTTTTTCTCCTTTGCGTGGCCGCTGAATCTTCCACTGCTGATTCGCAGAATCAATTTAACTGAAGAGTGAGGACTGATAGCAGCAGCGATGTGTCTAGTGGTCAGCAGTGGCGCTGGCGCTGTCAGTCGTCGCGGGCAGTCAGAGTGACGGAGACGCAGTCCTTCGGAGATGATGTGGAGCAACTGAAACGTCGTGGGTTTCCTGAGTCATATGTCAATCAAATTCTATCTGGGCTCCATTGAAGTGTCATACGACCCAGCTAACAGCCCATAAAGATAATAACCTGTAAGCACACTACTGGATAAATCGGCGTTGAACTAGTGTAGCTTACGAATTCAACTAGATTTAACATGAATTTAACTGAATTTAAGGACAGGATACATCAGGCGGCGTTAGCCCCTGACAAATCTCCGGACGCAGCCGGCCTGAGTGAACTGCTTTGTTCTAATTCTCAAAACTTGCTTTGCACGAAGATGATCCCCTCTCCTATAACGTGAGACGCCAGCTTGCCGTCGGGTCAGGCCTCAGGTGGAGTCGAAGTACCTCGGGTTGGGCCGTGACACCCGCTTGGGCCTGGAGGAGATCGGCCCACGCTCCTTGTTCAATTTAGACAGCGCCTTCTGTTTTCCCGCCTCCATGCTTCCTTGATCACCATGAGCACTCCTGAAATTTAACCTTTTTTTGACAACAAATGATTATAGCATGCATGTGCTGGATTAGGCCAATGTATAGTATTACAAATTCTCATGATTGTGCTCTCTGCTCGATCAGAAGAAGGCCATACATAAAAATGGGAAAATGAGTTTGGGCATGGGCTATTTACTGATGACTGGGAGATCCATCTCCAGGCCAATGAGCTCGAGGAGCTTGAAGCCGTCCATGTTGGGCATGACGACGTCACTGATCACCAGGTCGAACTGGTTCCCGTCTTTCAATGCTGTCCTTGCGTCGGTCACCACCATCGCTGTGTAGCACCACCAGAATTCCAACCGTAAAAAGAAAACAACCCAAACAATTTCATTGTCTGGCCTAAAATTGTATCACAATGGACTCTCCGGGATTAATACGGGCGGCTAAGAAGGCAGCAACACACACCATTGTAGTTGCAATACTCCAGCTGCCTCTCTAGGATCTTGAGGCAGACGCGGTCGTCGTCGACGGCGAGCACGCGCAGCCCCGCTGGGAAGGTGTCCGCTTCCATCTCTTCGTTCCCGGGTGGATTTGGTGATCGGCGGTTGCTTCAGTGGAAATCATCGTGTATGTTTTCGATGTAGGGGAAGAGATGGAAGCGGACATTTTCTGATCACCCTTCGGGATGCAACACAGCCGAAAGAGCAAAAAGCGAAGTGAAAGCGAGGCTATTTCCGGGTGAAGACGAGCGCGTAATGCTGCGAGGGGAAGGAAGGGGGGATTTGTAGATAGCTGTGACAATGGGGGGATTTATAGATCGGATTGCATGCGTGCAGCTGCAAAGATGGAAGGTGTGTTCATCCTTGCAAATTGGAATTCCCCTCGTATTTATTTCCTACCTTGCTGGGTTTGCTCGTCGCTTGTTTGATGTGGTTAGTTTCAGTTTCTTGATTGATAGAAAATCAGCTAAACCACTCAAGAATCGCCCATGGTTTAAGAATTGCGGTCTGTGGCGGTCATACTCACGCGTCGTTGTCACCGCCGGTCTTTAAGGAGATGCCTCCTGAGATGTCGATTCGCCGGCCATGGCGTAAATGCACGACGCAACTGGAGACCTCCGACCTGCTTTAGTCTCACGAGAGTCTCCATCCCCACTTTCCATCGGCCACCCAATTTGTTTTGTGTTGGTGAATCTGCTGCGTGGAGGTACCGGCAAGGGAGTCGAGCGGATCCTGGTATGCCAAGCGCTGACCTGGTGATAACAATGTGGTCCACGACGTTCAAACTGCGTATCTTCTAGTTCGTTTACTTTTTTTTATAATTTGTAAAATAGATTGGCGTACTCCGACAGACTGAGATTGCTATCCAAAAGTAGAGAGGAAAGGAGATGAGATGTAGTGTTTTTAAATTTAGAGAGTCATTTATAGAGTCTATTGGGTTTTCATTTAATAGCTTTATAAAACAACTTGGCTAATCTGTTGAAGATGTTCTAAATTTAACAAGAGTCCAACAGAATGGTTTTGACCACAACAAAGACTGAAGGGCCTTGCTGCGTTACTCCGTAACCGTATATAGGAGGTAAGATCTTAAAAATATTTATACAATAGTTAAGTAATTAATTAATAATTTAAAAATAAAATACAAAATCACAGAAATCTTGATAGATCTCCTTAATTGCTTCTTGGACAAAAGAGTCAAAACTACAAACAAAAGTTTTAACAAAAACTATTTAATCCTTAACAAAGTCCCCGCTAGGAGCCGTAGATTCAAAGATTATGGGAGCCAGAATGTCCGTAATTAGCGGAGCCTCCATCCAGGCGACTCCAAAAGCGATCGCACACCAAACACCGGCGACCACATGGTTCCGGTGTCCGAGCCCTGCCGCCAACCTGCAGTTTGGTGTCGGCCCCTGCATATCGTCGGTTAGCCATTCTTGGCACCGCTGACCAAAGATTTCCGCTAGGGTTGCCGCTTAGGGTTCCTTAGGTCGGGTTGTTTTGGTGGCTGTACGCGCGTTCGTGCAGTGCATCTTGGTTTTCCCCCTGTCTTGAGTGCGATGGCATCGACTGGAGTGGGATCTGATGGGGATGGGCGTGGACCCCAAAACCCTAGTGTGGAGGATTTGATGAAAAAGTTAAACCTCACCGAGGACGAGGAGGCGGTGATGGAGTTCTTCAATGAAGACGAAGAGGAGATGCTGGTGGGCAAGGTGTTATCGCCGGTGCCGGTCCACATTGAACTGGTGAGATCGGTGATGAAGCCAGCGTGGGGGAATTCGATTGGGCTAAAAATTCGCCTGATCGGGGAGAAGAACGACAATCTTTTTGTCACAGAATTTGGGAGCAAGCGAGACATGGAGAGAGTGCTGCAAGTTTCTCCCTAGATGGTTGGCAAGTATGCTGTCCTACTACAGGAGTACGATGGGAAGCTTGCGGCATCAGAGATAGTTTTTGATCAGATGGAGATCTGGGTTAGGCTACTGAATCTTCCTCTTGGCTGGATGAACAGAACTAAGGGTTCTTGGGCCATGGGAATGACCGGGAAGGTGGTCATGATGGATGTAGATGCAGACGGGAAGGCTCGTGGTGCCTTTTTGCGGGCTCGAGTGGCTATTGATGTCAATAAGCTGATGTGTAGGGGGGTCTTCCTCAAGATGAGCAGAAATGATGAGCCAAAATGGTTCAAGATTCAATATGAGAGGCTCCCATACATTAGCTTTTCATGTGGCAGGATGGGGCATTCAGAGCTTGACTGTTCAACTCCGGCGGAGCAAGATGAGGAGGGTAAATTGCCATATGACGTGCAGTTGAGGGCTCTAGAGGAGAAGCGCCGACGTTTGCAGTCCTTTGCTGGGGCTGCGGCGGAGACCTTTGATAGTGGATCATCGTCGGCATCAAAACCTCCAAAATTCTAGGGTCAGTCTCATGAAGGGGGCTCTATGTTAGAATCCCATGGCTTAGGCAGTAGGATGGGCGATTCTGAGGACCAGGAGGTCCAGTCTCCACTGAAGCCGACTGGGGGAAAGGAGACAAAAGGTACACACGATGGTGGTGCGGGTGCGAGCAGGCGCTTGGACCTGCATGGTGGAGAAGATGACTAGTGTATGCTTACACGCAAGAGAAAGTCGAAGATGGAATCAAGAGCATCTCAGACTCCTGATCTGAACTTACCAGCGGGGATTTGAAATGCTTTGGTGTCGGCTGGTTTGGTGACCTCCCGGGTTAATGAGTTTGATGTTGGTACGGAGAGTGGGGGTGAGAGTCTAATCGAGACCTTGAAGAAGCAGAAGTGTGGTAACAACCAAACTACAGGATCAGCAGCGGCTGCAGTGTGCAGTCCCCGCCGGGAACAATGAATCTCCTAAGTGTGAACTGCCAGGGCTGTGGTAGCCCGAGGTAGTTCAAGAAATCCGCCAGCTGGTGGATGAAAAAAAGCCTAAGATGGTGTTCCTGATGGAGACACGAATGAATGAAGAACGTACTCTTGGATTATGATGGGATCTTGGCTTCCACAATGCCATTGTAGTGGGCTACTCTTGCTCTGGAGGCAGGGGATAGTAGTGGCAGAGATGAGTAAATCAAGGTCACACATTGACGTCCTACTGTCAAGTGACTGGTTGAGGATCTCATAGCTGCGGGTGATAGGTTTCTATGGGGAACCTAGGAGGGAGAGGCAAAAAGAAAGTTGGTACCTCATGAGGTTTCTGCAAGCACAGTCAGCTTATGTTGGAGGTTTCATCGAGGTGCTGTCGGCTAATGAACAGATTAGAGGCGACGAGCGAGAAACTTGGCAAGTGGCGGCTTTCCAAGATGCAATAAATGATTGTAGACTAACAGACCTAGGGTTCCATGGGCTGCCGTACACTTGGGATAATCGTCAGGAGGGGGACCAAAATGTGAAAGTCCAGTTAGACGGAGGTGTTTCATATCCCTCTGACGGAGTCTGATCATTGTGGTGTGCTAGTTGAGGTTAGGGAGAGGACATTGGGAGATCGGCGTGGTCACTGAAAACCCAAACCTTTTCAATATGAGAATATGTGGAAGAGTCATGGGGAGTATACAGATTTTTTCACAAGGACTTGGGACCTCGGATCGGGTGTCCATGATCTGTCAGCGGTGTCTGGGGTTCTCTACTCTCTGCAGGGATCACTGAAAATCTGGGACAGGGAAGTGTTTGGGTCTGTCAAGCAACAAGTAAAGGACCCGCGGGACAAGCTTGAGACAGAGAGGAGTTGCACCTTGTACAGGGGGCCAACAGAAAGGGAGCGAAGCCTCATGGCTCAACTGTCTGATGTTCTAGCTAGAGATTAGACCATGGAGAAGCAAAGGGCAAGGATCTCCTGGTTACGGGAGGGTGACAGAAACACTGAGTTTTTCCAGGCGAAAGCACGGGCGCATCAACACACAAATTGGATAAAAAATGCTCAAGGATAGTGATGGTAATATGTTCATAGAGCAAGAAGATCTCGAACGACTAGCCTATGATTTTTATCAGACGTTGTTCACAGCCTAAGATAATTTGCAGCCGGAGCTAATCTATCGTCAGGTTCCTAAGAAGGTGACAGAGGAGATGAGTGGGTTGCTTCAGAGACTGTTCACAGAAGAGGAGATTGAGACGGCTTTGTTCCCAATGGCTCCAAACAAATCTCTGGGAGTCGACGGATTCAATGCCGGCTTCTTTCAAATGCATTGGCAACTTGTCAAGCCATGCGTGGTGGAGGCAGTGCTGGCTTTTTTTGAATGGCAGTGACATTCCTAAAGAGGTAAACCAAACACTGCTAGTTCTTATTCCCAAGGTCAATAATCCTTAGGATTTGTCATAGTTTCGGCCTATCTCTTTATGCGATGTCCTATATAAGTTGTGTTCCAAGACTATGGCCAATCAGATGAGGGGTGTTCTGGATGAAATTATCTCAGAGGAGCAAAGTGCGTTTGTACCTGGAAGATTGATTACTGATAATGTATATACACTATCTAAGAAATAAGAAGGGTAAGGCAGGAGCATGTGCCATTAAGCTTGATATGGCAAAAGCATATGATAGAGTCGAATGGATTTATCTGATTGAGATTATGCTTGCACTAGGATTTCCAGCATCATGGTGCTCTTTGGTGATGAAGTGTATCTCTTCAGTTTCATTTTTGGTGAGAATTAATGCAGTGTTCTCTAAAAATTTCAGGCCGTCAAGGGGGATCAGACAAGGGGATCCGCTATCACCATACTTGTTCCTCCTGTGCCCTGAAGGTTTGTCCTGCATGATTAGGAATATCGGCCCACTATATGTGTCTAGAGGGGTGCGTGTGAGCAGGAGTGCACCCTGGATTTCTCATCTGTTGTTTGCAGACAATTCTCTAATTTTTACAGAAGCATCTAAAAAGGGAGCTGATCGCATTGCCTCAATTCTGGATGACTACAACAAAGGCTCATGCCAGCTAGTAAACAAGGACAAGTCGATGGTGTTTTTCAGCTCCAATTGTCAACCAGATAGCAAGGTGGAGGTTCATGTTGGGTTGCAGATTCCAAATGAGGCCCTGGGGGAGAGGTACTTAGGCCTGCCCATGGCAGCCAAGAGAGGTGCAGGAGATGTTTTTAACTACGTGCAAGGACGGGTGAGGGGCTTTGTTAATGGACGGGCAGAGAAAGATTTGAGTTGTGCAGCCAGAGAGGTCCTCCTGAATGCCCAGTCGGTACCCACCTACGCGATGTCATGCTTCAAATTATCACCGATGGTATGTCGTAAACTTACCTCGGCGGTCTCAAACTATTGGCAGGGAAGTTCATTGGATAACCACAAGATCCACTAGTTGCGCTGGGAAAAGCTGACTAGACCAAAAGATGAAGGAGGTATGGGGTTTAGGGATTTTACCTTGTTTAATACAACCATGCTTGGCAAACAAGGCTAGAGGCTACTCATGAGACTGAACTCACTATGCACAAGGGTTCTGAAAGGGAAGTATTATCGATCCTCTGACTTCCTATCAACAACCAAAAAAAAGGCGGAGTTCGGCTATGTGGAGAGCTATCTTACACAGTCGAGGTGTGTTGAAGAATGGACTGATTTATCGTGTTGGTCCAGGGGACTTTGATGCTTGGAACGAGAACTAGATTCCGGGCTCCCGTTCCCTCAAACCGCTGGTCAAACTGGACACGACTACTGCAGTACAAGTGAGTGATTTATTCATCCCTGGAACTTAAGAATGGGACGTTCATCAACTAAGGAGATCTTTTATGGCGCTCGACACAATTGAGGTTCTGAAGATTAGGCCTGGTGTGTAGTTGCAATCAGATGTGTTAGCTTGGGCTATGAGAGGCATGGGATGTACTCAGTGCGCTCCACATACAAGCTACTAAAGAATGAACAAATGGCGGAGGCCATGGCCACTACGGGGGAGATGAGGTCATTGGAGGATGACAGAGCTTGAAAGGCGGTGTGGAAGATGCAGGTGCCTCCCAAAGTGCGTGCTTTCTGGTGGCAAGTGCTCCATGAATCACTACCATCGAAAGCAGAGCGAAAGAGACGACACATTGAGAAAGAAAGTTTTTGCGAGATGTGCGGAGATCCACAAGAGTCCATTTTCCATGTGGTTATGTCATGTACACTGGCAAGAAGGTTTTGGGAGGAAGTCAGAAAGCTAATGAGGGTTCGGATTCTAGATCTCCATCCTATTTCTTGGGCAACAGACATCCTCCATCCTGAGGTATGCATGACGACGACAGCGGCTGTTGTGCTGTGTGGAGCATTGGCGCTGTGGACTGGGCGCAATGGCCGTCATCATGGCAGAAGGACATGGGAGCCGGGAGCTATGGCGAGATACATATCATCCCTGCTAGAAGAGCTTGCGACACTAAAAGTGTCAACCTCGACGGGGAAGGCTGCAAGGAGGAACTGCTGGCAGAAACCTGAGACCGGTTGGATCAAGATCAATACTGATGGCTCCTTTGATTCATCTTCATGTGAAGGACGTGCTGGGGTTGTTATTCGTGATGACCAGGGCAACGTCCTGGCGGCGGCGGCATGTTTCTTTGACGATGTTCCAAATGCGCTCACGTCTAAAGGTTTGGCAGCTAAGGAAGGTTTGGAGCTAGCTATGGTGAACGGTTATGATCGAGTCATCCTAGAGATTGATAGCCGGGTGCTCCGAGATTTATTAGAAGACGGGGCTGGCGTCAGGTCCACAATTGGTGGCCTTTGCTTCGACATCACCGAGCTTAGCAGGAGTTTTTGTGATTTTAGAATAAATTGGGTTTGTAGAGAGTCTAATTTGGTGGCCGATCATTGTGCTCATATGGTTTCGGTCACTGAAAGATTTTGTTTCTGGCTTGACTATGTCCCTGAATGGCTGTTGGGGCTAGCCGAAGCTGATTGTACTCCTGGTGATTATTAATGAAAGCTCTGTGTTGCTAAAAAAAACAAAGTCCCCGCCAGATCTTGCTGATTGAGTTTGGATGATAAAAAATAGTTTAAATTTATATTTAGTCCAATCTACTAACAAAAATTCTTAATCGAAAGTCTTTATTGCACTCGTGGATCTGTATCCAAATATTTCTAGAGCTATCAATGACCAGCTCCAAGAACTATTGGAGCTATAATCCTAGAACTATGCTAAAAATTAAGTCCCAAAGCTCAAAGGCGATCACTATAACAGGGCATCTAAAATTTGCTCCAATATCCATCCTGGACATCTAGAGCAATATTATTGACAGGAACCAAATTGCGTCCTTTGCTCTATGGTGACCCTCGCCGATGGCCCATGCATTGCTGACCCATCGTTCACATCGTTGACTTGTCATCATCCCACGTCGGCCCTACGCCATGGCACGCGTCGTCCGCTTGCAGGCCTTCATCGACAGCTCATTGTCGACAAGACGTTGTTTCTCACCATGGACTCGTCAATGCCACTTGTCGATAGTTTGTCGCCCCTTGTCGTCGGCAGGGCACGTCCCCATATGGCTTACGTACGAGTCGTGGCACGAGATGAAATTGCTAGGCAAGGCTGCCCTTCGATCAGACGGCGCCAGCATCGAGCTCATAGAGATTTGTTACATATCAATTACAAGAAAAAGGAGCATGCACGTGACTCACAGGGCAATGCAAGACCGACGTCCGTATTTCCAACAACTAAGATAAGGCTTGGGAGGTTTTAATCAGCCTGAATGTCACGACATATGCACTTACGCCACTAGAAACTAAGTCTGCTATTTTATTATTGCTGAATATTTCACGATGTATATTTTTGGGTATCTCGTGTTTTTGTTACAATTATTGGTACAAACAGCCCTCGTCGACAACACCACCAATAACACAAATTTAGGCGCACCATCAATGGACTACTCTGGGCTCGTCGCACCATCTCTAACAATATCATCAATAGCTACTATTCGGGCCATGTCGATCATACTTCCTCGACGTCTTGTCATAGCTCTTGACCTTTTGACGTCTTTTGCCATAGCAGCGTTCGACATCATTAACACTGCACACTGCCACCATCGACAACGATGACAAGAACATTCTGTTGGTCCAGTTATTATGTCGTTTATCCATACTTGTTTTCATTAGAGTATTTTTGCCTTTACTCTCTACTAAGTTGGCCCCCAACTTAGTAGAAAGTCAGGGCTACACACATAATAACCATGCATTCTGGTGCATGCCTGTCTTTTTTTTTTTTGCAATTGAAGTACCTAATGATATGTCCATGTGTAACATTTTGTTAGCAATGACAATGACTTATTCATCTTGTAAGACAAATCACAACAGGGGGTTTGGTCATGAACCAATCTAAACTAAAATTGAATTCACAAATCTACTAAGAGAAATCTGGGTCCTAAACAAATGCCTTCATTAATGAGGCTATTCTCTAATGTTGGCTTGGAAAATTTTGTAGTGGAATGAAGCAAGGATAAGAATCGATGTCAAATTTAACAATCTGCCATGTAACATACAGATAGGAGTGGAGAATGAGAAGGAGAGCCAAAATGATATGCCAAATTTCAGTGTGTCAACCAAGTCTCGATTTCCTTCCTTGGTTCAAATACACCAATTATCATACTTACTTAGATTGTGATAGATGTTGTCATAAATTGACCTATTTGTTGTCTCTAGATCAGAAATGTGTCATAACATACCATGAAAGAGTCCCACATTCTTGGACACCCATGAGTGATGCATGCATGATGTAAGAGCTCCTCGATATCCATCTCCAAGATTTGAGAAACCAAAAACATATATCATGGGGAATACAATTTTCGTTGAACAACTTTTCATCGTACCATCCTAATAAAGCTTTCCATGTACATAGCTCTCCATCGAGCTTGGCCCCTTGCAACTTTCTCTTTGGTATTGTTGGAGTTTTATTATTCTTGTCCTTTTATAGTCCATTGAGTTTATTTTGTAAATAAGTTAAAAAAGAGTTTATTTTGTAAATACAAGCCCCACCAGGGAAAACAATGAAAACTTTCCTTCCCACCTAACATATAAAAGGAGAGGAAGATGTAGTTTTGGCCATTGGCTCCCACTCATTTCGGATGCTTATCATTCTCCACTCCATTTATCTATTTTTCTGTTGTTCAACCAATCGGCAAATTAGCAAATTTGACATTGATTCTCATCCTTGCTTCATCCACTACAAAAATATCCAAGGAAAAATTCCATGACAGAACTAACTAATAATTAGGTTTATGATGAGACCTAGAAATGGATTACTAATCCAATTTGACTACCTCCGTGGGATGCTCACCAAAAAAAACTATTGAGTAACGATTGCTAGTGATTGATTAAGTAGTTCCAATAGAAAATTATTGACTCTAGAGATATGGTAGTACTTATATTGCAGCAGATGCCATCATAAACTGACTTGATTGTCATAGATTATATCATTAACTATCATATCTATTGTCTCCAGATCCAGAAATGTGTCGTAATAAACCATGAAATGGTACACATTCTTGGACGCATATGACTAATGCATGATGATGTAATTACTCTTCATATCCTTTGCCAAAATCTAAGATAACCACAAGTTGACATCATGTGGAATGCATTTTACCTTGAACAATATACATCATACAAATCCTAACAAATTTCTGCAGGCCCTGTAGCTCTCCATCGGGCTTACCCCTTTGCAGCTATCTCTTTGGCTATGTTAGGGGTGTATTATAAGTTGTGATATAGTGTTTAGTGTTCTTTTTTCGCCCATTGAGGTTATTTTATGAATACAAGGTTATTTTGTAAGTACAAGCCCCAACAAGGAAGATAATTAAAACTTTTGTTCCACCTAACTATAAAATGAAAGTAGAGATGTAGAGGCGGCTCTTACCTCCCACTCATTTTGGCTCCTTCTAATTCTCCACTCCCTCTCTCTATGTTTGGTTACTAAACCAACAAGTACATTAGCAAATTTTACATTCATTCTCATCCTTGCTTCATCCACTACAAAACTATCCAAATTCCCTAATAGAATAAAGCTAGCCTCGCTGATGAAGGCATTTGATTAGGATATTGATTTACCAATTGGAAGTAACCAATTAGGATTATGATGAAACCGAGAAATGGATTACTAATCAAATATGTGATAGGCCTTAATAGAAAACTATTGAGTAACAACTTTAGTAGTTTCGCATAAACAATTATTGATTCTAGAGATATGGTATTGTGGAGAAGACAAATTTTTTTGAATCCTATACAAAACTAGAAGCGTCTTTTGTTTCAAAGAGAAAAGGGCAAGTTATTCACATTTAATTTATGGTTAGAGGCAAGAATTGTTAACATATATGGTGGTAATTAAGTCCACCTTGTGAAAATAGGGATGCCTCCTAAGTTAGCCATAATATGTGGAAGAAGATATGTGAGTTAGTTTAATGTAGACTAATTAATGACCATACCCCCTAGTGTGAGCTTCATGTCTACCAATCATTTCAATACCTCAATATGCTCCAACAAACAAATCATCTGAGTTGTGTCATCCTCGCGGATAAACAGGTCATAAAACATCATCTTTTACTCAAAACATAATTTCATTGTTGCTTCTTTGCCAATACAATGATATAGATGTTGTAACACCCTCAATTCTTCTAAAATCACAAAATAGAAATAAATCATAAAATGAATGAAGTGGGCTTCTAATCATGAAAGAAACAAAAGAAATTCAGAGAGGAAAAACTAACTCCAGAACTGGACATGTGTAGACATACCAAACTCAATATGTGCCATTGACATAAACACAATACCAAGTTTGAGATGGAAATTGAGTAGAAACAAGTTTTATCCAAATGTGATAGTAATATAGTGGACATAAACACAATCATAGTGATTGAGCATAAGAGTTAGAAACAAAACACATTGATGAAAGGCGACATTCTCTCTAGTTAGGTTTGCACATTCAGGAATTCTAATATCTTAGTGCTGTGGTCAACTACACCATAAGTTTGTAGAAGTTTTTTTGACCAAAAACTGTGGGGGAGTTCACCACAATGCTTTTCATTTAAAACAAAAGGATAGAAAGTCCTTACCTACATAGTTTAGCTGAAGGAATCTAACCAAACACAAAACAATGACCTAAGGTCATCCTTAAGCCTAAGAGAATGTAGTAAACATTGGTTTTTGAAATTACAAAGCCACAATGCAGGAGAAGGGTCACGTCTCTGAAAAATTTTGTCATTGCGAAGCTTCCATAGTTCCCATGCAGCAATGAGACCAGCCTCCAGTGAGCAGGGGGTATGTTGTGTTATGTGTCCTGTCATAAGTTTATCAAGGAGTTGAAGGTTGATGTCCCAATGAAAGCCTATTTTTTGCCAACATTCCATCGCAAAAGGACAACTGAAGAATAGGTGATCCTTTGTTTATAGCTCACCTGTATTGCACATCACACATAATTGGTCACCTTGCACATTCAGATGCCTTCTTTGTAGCATAGTTCTGGTGTTGAGACTATCAACCAATATCAATGAAGCAAAGAATTTGATTCTTGGTATGCACCTAGATTTCCAGATCTTCTTGAAGATGGGATGTGCTTGCACTCCCTTAAACACATGTTTGTAAAAGCTCTTGGATGTGTATTTGTCTCCCTAGATTGGCTTCCATTTATCATTGTCATCTGCATTGTGATTCATACCTTCTAATTGTTGCTACAGGGATTGTAGCTCTTGAAGTGCTTCAATAGATAAAGGCAACATGAACAGTTCATCCAGGTCTTCAGCATTCAGGGCAGTTGACATTGACATGCTATCTGATCTTGCAAAAGAAGTGAGTCTAGGGTATTTGGTTGATAGAGTGTTATCTAGCCACAGGTTATCCTAGAAACATAGAGTATCACCTTTGCCAACCTCACTTCTTACCACCCCTCTGTAAATGATATTGTCTTAGAATGTCACGCCACCAAAAGGAACCAACTTCTCTATAAGCATGTGGAACCTTGTCTGAGTAATATTTGGACCATATCAATCTCACCCAGGGTATGTCCTCCTTATTACAGAATTTATGCAGTTGTTTCATTAGAAGAGCATCATTCTGTAGTCTTAAGTTCATGATACCACAACCTCCTTTCTCTTTAGGTAGCATTTTTGTTGGCCAGGCTACTAAATTCCCTCCTCTCTTCTTCTCTGAATTGCCTCTCCATAAGCATTGTTTTCTGACTCTATCTATATTCTCAATAACCCCAATGGGGAGCTTGACTATGCACATGCTATATGTGGTGATGGGGGTGATTGTTGAGTTGATCATCTCTAATCTTCCATTGTAGGATAGCCATGTAGAGCATGCTGAAGTCTTCTTTGTACTTTGTCCATCATTGGGTAAAGTCTTCTATTTTTGGCTTTGTTGTCCCCATTGGCAAACCTAGGTATGTAAAAGGCATTGATCCAACCTCACATCCTAGGAAAGCTGCTAGCTCTTGCATTCTTTCTGGTGCAATGTTGATAGGGTACATTTGTGACTTTTTGTAATTCACCTTCAGACCTGTGGATTCTACAAATAGCTATAAACTATCCTTGAGGAAAGTTATCTGTACTGTGTTAGCTTGAAGGAACATTAGAGTATCATCAACATACTGCACAATAGGATAGTCCTCTTCTATAGGTAAAGGTTTGTGTAGTAAGTTCTAATGATGAAAACAAAAACAAAAATCTCCGACCGAATCACATCGTTTTCTACATTTGGTCCGATAGTTTTCTAGATTTTGGAAAAATTCGAATTCGGTACGAAATTCGAAAGGAAAATAGGAAAACGGTGCGGAATTTGGGATGGGCTTTTTTGACCAATTTCTACATTTCTACATTGTATTCGATATGTACCATATTCGAAATTTGGTAGTAACAAAATTTGGTCCAATATTCACAAAGCCCAGTAGCCTCTCTGAGCCCAGCCCAACTAGACAACCCTAATTCCCTAAACCCGTCCTATTTCTGTACCCTCCCGGCCTCTCACACCAGCCGTGCCGCACGCCCGTCGCCCGCACCCGTAGTCCCGTCCTCGCAGGGAATAATGGTGCTCCTCATTTTTAAAGTTGTGCACTCATTATTTGTTAACTATCCTAGTTTGGTCATGCACAATTTTAAAGTAGTGGACTGTGGGCCGGTATTTTGTATTGAATTTCGTATGCCGACCGTGTTTGGCATAATTTCGATCAAATTGGTTCATTTTTGTTATACCGAAAGTTTGTTTTCGTTTTTGACTATATCATTTCCGCTTTCGTGTTCATATTCAAATATAAATGTAGAAAACAACAGAGGAGGTTTTCAACTATTTCCAACCAAATTCATCCTTAGTAAGTTCTGGTCAGATGCTAAGTTGATTACCCTCTGCAGGAGCTTAGCTACTAATACAAACAGGAGTGGTGAAAGAGGATCCCCTTGTCTTACCCCCCTCTTACATTTGAAAAATTTCCTATGCAGGCCATTCAGGAGAATAGCAGATGATGCAGATGAGAGAATGTTCTTGACCCACACGATCCATCTATCAGGCATGCAAGATGTGTCATAACTTGGATTATAGCTGAATGCTCTACGGTGTCAAAAGCTTTCTCAAAATCTAGTTTCAGAATGATGACTTGTCCCTTAGATTGGTGACACTGATGGATGTACTCATAGCTCCATGCCAAGCAGTCCTAGATTGACCTTGTTCTGATGAAGCCATATTGATTCTGGTGCACTAGCTTCAAGACAACTATTTGTAGCCTATCAGCAAGGATCTTGGTAAGCAGTTTGAGAGATATATTCATCAGTGATATTGGCCTAAAGTCATTTACTGTTTCTTGGCTCTCTTTCTTTGGTATTAGGGTGATATAGGAAGAGTTGATGCTTTCTAAACTGATTTGACCAAAGTAGAACTCTCAACATAATATGTAGAAATCATATTTGACAATTGGCCAACATTTTTTTAGGAACAACCCATTGAAACCATGTGGGCCTGGGGCTTTATCACCAAGCATCTTCTTAACCAGTGCATCTATTTCAACTGGAAGGAATGGTTCAGCAAGAAAGCTAAGCCCCTCAACTGTCTCAATCATACTTGATAGGTCAAAGAGCATAGTTGGATTGGAAGACTAACCCATCCTATCTCTGAATGCTGACCAAAGCAAGCCTGCCTTCCCTTGATGATCACTAATCTAGACATCTTGCTCATTTTTTAGTTGGGAAATGGTGTTCCTTCTATATGAGATTGTTGCCATCCCATGAAAAAAATTGGTGCACTCATCTCTAAACCCGATTCAGTTAACTGTATACCTGTTCTTCCAGTACAAGTTCTTGTAATGCAATAAAGTTCTCAACTGGATTTTAACAATTCTTCTCAAAATTTCTTCAGGGTTAAACAATCTTCTTTGGTCCTATACATCATCCAGAGTTTTCATCACTGAGCTACAATTATCAATAAGGAGCTGCAGATTTGAGAATTGCTTACTCCAATGCTTCAGTGTGTATCTCAATGCCTTGAACTTATGGTGATGTTTTGAGCTACACTGGGCTTGTTTTCAGTGGAGAGCGAGGACTGTTGGACTACATCAAAAAAGTCATTCCTCTCAGCCCAATAGTTTTCAAATATGAAAACATTGGCTTTTGGGATCTTGGTGCCAATAGCAATTTTGCATGGGATATGATCTAAAGTGATCTTTGCCAGGGGAAGGACCTCAGTGCTAGGGTATTCCACTGTCCAGTTGACTGTAGTGAAGAACCAGTCTAGTTGTTCTAGAAGGGGATTTTGTTGCATGTTAATCCAAGTATAAGCTCTGCCTTTCAAAGGTAATTCAATGAGTCTCAGATGTCCTATGGCATCATTGAAGATGAAAGTGTCGTTGAGATTCCCCCTGGCTTGTTTCTGTTGCTCAAAGATCTGTAGAAGTTGAAATCCCCTAAGAACAACAAGTTTGTATCATCATCCACATTATGGCCTTTAAACCACTCAATAAAATTTGATCTTTCAGGCTTATCACAAGGACCATATATATTGATTAGCTTCCAGGATTCATTATTGTGCATTGACTTAAATTCAACAGTCAAACCATAAATTTGCTTGTCAATGATAGAACCTTGGAAAATGGCACTGTTCAGGCCACTAATAACCCTCCTGAGGCCCCATGTTAGGGGACATAATCAAACTTATCAAAACTTCTTGGATTAAATTTCCTAATATATGACATATCAAAGTATTCCCTTTTGGTTTCCTACAAACATAAAATGGCACAGGAGCTTTCTTCCACTTTATTCCTGATATCTTCTCATTTTTCAGTTGCATTTATCCCTCTTATGTTCCAGCATAAAATGTTCCAGTCAAGTGTATTCATTGTCACATATGAATGAGGGAATATTGTGCTTGCTTCCACTAGGGATGGCAACTGGAAACACAGCCATAACTCAGGAGGTTATAAGAGATAGTAAGCACAATACATGAAAGAAACAACAAGTTCCCAACAAATATGTGGATGGGAAGGATTTTGATGGAAAGATAGGTAAATGAGAGGGATACTCATGACAACAATATAGGCAGACTTAGATAAAAGATGTTCCACACAAGCATCCATCTGACCAAGTTCCACATCACAGCCAAACATAGTAACATTGTTTACATGGCACACATAGGACTAGAACAAACTGGCTAGGATAAACTATCTGACACTGCTGATAATAAACTGTCTGACACTGCTGATAAACTGAACTACACAAAAAACAAATTGAAACTGGGTCTCTCCATCAACTGAAGGGCCCGGCTCCTGGACTCCACTTGTGTATCTTCTATTCTTCATCATCTTGAATGATTGGTGGGACCCCTGGCTCCTGTAGGAGTATATCTTCAGTGAGATCACTAGGATCAACACCACATTTAATTCCCCAAGACTGCAGAGTGGCTAAAGATATTTGTCTAATCTTACCTGTGTGTTCATCCACTTCAATCACCCAATTTTTGGAGCGTTTGGAAGGCTCCTTGTCAATTCTAGCTGAGCAGTAACCCTCTTTCCTGCAGAAAGTCTTGGGCTATGACGAACAAGATTTTGTGTGAGAGGAACTCTAGGATTGGTGGAGGAGATGGAGTTAGATAGAGCCATACCCTTTCTTTTGAGTATGCCCTTTTCCACCTGAGATGGGCCTGCATCCTGAACAGCTGTGGGCCTGTCAACCTCCATTTGAATTTCAAACTGAGATGGGGCATATTTAGTTGGGCTCTCCCCCCCAGGATGTTATCTCATTTACTGATGAGACCTCTGCTTCTCTCTCTGCAACTCCCTACTGAACAACTCCAGCAGAGTCAATGATCATTGGGGGGCCTTGGGTCTTGTACTTGAGCTTACGAACTGATCATCTATATCTGGAAAAGCTTGTAAAAGCATAATAGCCTAAGAGTGGCGCCTGACAACCAACTCCTGACCAGTGATGGGGGATGTTAGTGTCTTTGCTCTGTTCAGTCTTGCAGTTGGCTTCAATGAAGATAGGTTTCATCTTGATGTTGATGATGGCAGGAACAGGCATATCTAGGATGTCTTTGTGGTGAAAAAGTAGGATCTTGGCACAATGAATCCTTAGGGCATTGAATCTGGCCCTTTCTTCAACAACAGAAGCTGCAGTATCACTAGAGTCAGAAGAGATATCCTCTATTCCCTGCATCACCTGATCTAGCTCAATGTTAGGGCCATTTGCCCTTAAGAATCTCATGGAGGATCCTGACAGGTCCAGGTCCAGGACATGTTGTGGCACTATGGGGTGCTGAGGAATTTTTGCTTCTTGATGGTCCATCTAACCATTGTCTGCAACAAACACTTGTGGATCCCAAGGAGCCCACTGCACACCACCATCAGGTTTCATGTCAGGCTCCATGTTTGCATTGTCATCTTCATCTTCATCCATCTCATTGATCTAATCTTGGTCAAGGTTTTGTGCAGCCTGGGACAAAATTTGGTTGAATTGTTGAGTAGGGATGGGGTGTGGGTTACCACCAAAGACTCCAAGGTTAGCAGCAGCACCATTCTATTCATCCTCCTAGTTGGGAAGTTGTGGGTTGACACCCATGACAATGGGAGGGTGCTCGATCAGGATGTGGTTCACCATCAAAAGGGACAGGATCTTCATCCCCTGGGAATGCATCTAGAAACTGACCATCAAGGATGTACACTGGTACTACCCATGATTTACCAACTCCCCCAAGCAAAGTGCCATGCGAGATGATGATACTCCTAGGAACTCTATCTGGGCTCAGAAGCAGTACTTGTGCTAGAATGCACGACTTGTTGGTGTCTCTGTACCATTCAAGTAGATGACCATATGGGGCAACAACAACTCTGATGTACAAATCTTTCTGGAAATCAAGTGGAAAGGCTAAAAACATGATCCAGGAAATCCTAGTGTATGCACAAGCTCGGTGGTTGATTCCCTCATCATGCCTGACAAATCTAACAATTTGATTGAGCCCAAACTAAAAGGGAGAGTTTCTGACTAACTGCTCATGTTGGGTGACAGTACACAGCTTGATCAACCCCAGACCCAGCGGAGAGAGATAAGCAAATTCAATGTTTACCCTTTGATTGTGTTCCAGGAAGTTGCAGACAAGGTTGAGTCATGGACGAAGTTGATCGACACGAACTGGCATTGGGTCCACTGACACTATGGCATAGTCTTCGTTCTCCCTAGTCGGCTCACCACCGAGAGCCATCCTTCTATGCGCCGGCCGGTTCCATCCGTGGTGGACATTGAGCCCCGCCACCTGGAATGCTTGAGGGTTGACCGGGAAGTTGCCATGGTGCCAACCTACCGGCTCGATGGGGAGTCATGAACAGTGGGGGTGGTGTCACCATCGTCAGGGTCGGCGGTGAGAGCAGAGTTGGGGTTTTCTTGGGGTTCTGCTAGATGAGTAATGCCAGTTAGGTGAAGAGAAGAGATATTCTCGCTGATATTGTTAGGAAAGGCCGACGTGTCTAGCATTAGAGGCGGGACAGGATTCAAAAGAGATTGAGCTTGTTCATAATCCTGATTTAAGGAATGCGAAGCGCTGGCTCCCTGAGCACATGAATCAAGGCACTGCTAGGGTGCCACGATATCTTTCCCATTTGTCTCTGTTTGGACCTGAGATGGGAGCACAAATCTGGGCCGCCATTTAATTTCAGGCTCAGAATCGGTGGTTGTGGCCTTGGGCCTCCACTCTTGGATTGAGCGTCGGGTGCCTCTGCAGAATCTCTGAACATGGCCCAGAAGAAGGCATCGAGCGCAACGGACTCTGGATTGGCATTGCCTCCAAAAATGCCCTTTTCCCAGGCAATTGAAATAGACAACATCTTAGCCCATCAAGTTTGAATTTGAAAGAGAAAATGGCCGCGAAGAACCCGCCCTAGAATCTGCCTTGTTCAACGGCCGTTCCTTGGCAGCCACCGGGGATCCAAAGATGAGCTTCTCTGGTTGATCACCAAGAACAAAAGAACTCAAAAATGAGACAAAAGAGATGGAGATCGGTGATGGCTTGATCTTCGGGGAGGATTGCACAACGGGATTGGAAAAACGAACTTTTTTGAGATTCTCTTTTTTCTTGGCATCCTTCTTCACCGATTGTGAGAGGACCTTGGTCCACTCCTGTTCTTATTCAATCTCCTAGGCCCTTTTCTCTCTCTCCCAATGAGGGGTGCCATTGTTCCACAGGTGGAAATAGAGGTCGAAAAGGGAGGTGGTAATCCTACGGAGCTTGTAGATGAAAAACCCAACCTCTTTCGAGAACACCAAAATGCGAAATGATTGTTGCTAGAAAAGTGACATGGAAATCCAAAGCATGTCCACCTAGGCACGATTGGAGAGCAATACCAATAGATTCTTTCGTTAAATGGAAGAGGAATTTCCTAAAAGTAATGAGCAGGAAGAAAGATCCATCAGGATTGGGGAATGGGTGGTGTACCGGGGATTTGAGACGATGACGAACTTCATCTTGAAACTTCAAACCAAGATTGAGATCCAGCTTTTGCCAAAGCTTCGAGTTGGATCCCATGGTGGCAGAAGGTGTGCCATAGGATCGGCTTCCACACGAACGGGGACTTCATCGCCGTGAGCGTTGGCGGCTGTTGGCAGTCCTTAGCATCCAATTTACAACATCATTTCAATACTAAAATAAATAAAAGATAAAAGATAGGGCTTTTATCTAATCTTTCCACAAGTTTTGTTGTATATGAAACATGTAGGTCCGACATGTGGAAATGCACAAAATTTACATGAAAGCGCACTTCAAGGAAACGTATTCAGAAAGGCGCAAACCAAAGAAAATGAGAAAGCCCACCTCAACACCAAACTGGACCCATCCGTAACCGCAGAGAGGGTCCAGGCCCAAGGAGCAACCGACCACCTGACGGTGATGGCCGATGGGCCTAGCCAGGGGTGCGACCGTCCTTGGTATGGCCGCCCCCCTGGTGGAGCCTCCCGGGCCCAGCCTTCTTAGGCGGTTTGCAGGTCGGTCACCCCAAGGAGGTTTCACCTCCTTCCATACCAGGAGATGCCTGAACCATCCTACTTGAGCTATAAAAGAAGGGCTCCTTTACCATTCAACATACACACCATCATTTGGAGTACTACACCTCACATTTCATACTTATTCTCTTTAGTTTAGTGTTAGTATTTGAGCAAGGCAAAGCTATCAAGGAGAGCTTGTCTCCTTGGAGGAATCAAGAACACTTTGGTATGAATACAGATTAGTTCTCCTCTATGAGTAAGTTCTTATCTTGTTTATATAGTTATGCACATGAATTAGAGTATAGTTGTGCTCATATTATGTTCATTACATATAAACTAGTCTATAGTCTATGTGTTATGTTCTTGATATGTTCATCAAAGTTCTTCATCGTTCATCGGATTAGTATGAATAGAGGAAGAACTAAGCATGGGATAATGGTCCATTGTGCCGTCATGGTTGCTCCTAGCCGAGCCTGTCAATCCGAAGGGTTGGGGTCCCAGGAGGTTAGGTGTTGTTTCCAATTACACAAGTGTGGTGCTCGGGTATGCGGAGATCAGCGGATATGTCGGTACCCCACAGGCAGAGGGGTAGGTGGGCAGGTGGTGATAGCCCTATCCATCCCTTGCATTCCCCCATGTTTGGGTATTGAGTAGGAGTTTGTAAAGTCTCTATCAGCTAGCAAACCAGCTGCGGTGATCTCCCTATCATCCCAGACTTAGTCCTAATTCTAATCATATTAGTTGGATGTTATTTGGTATTCTTTGCATAGTTGTATAAGACCAATGCTTGCTCATGTAGTTATTCTTTTATTCTTTATTTATCTTTTATCCTTGAGGCTGCTCCGATGTGTGTGTTCACTATCTTGAGAACCTATTTTTACCTCTGTTTATGCTATGTATACCTATGAATTCAATTAGTAATCATGTTTGTACCAAAGCTAGATGCATTCATCATGCCCTCCTATGGGATATTAGAAATATGACACCCTTGAATACTCATTGGTTGAAATGCTATAATGATAGTTCTGTGCACTTGCAGATTTATTCTTATTTCATACTGAGCTATCGATTGGCGTATCATACTGAGCTATCGATTGGTGTACCTAAGTACCATTACTTAAGGATTGTAATTCTTGTTGCACCCCACAACGCTGTACCAAAGTTTTGCATATCATAAGTAATGACGGTTAGGATGGCCAATCTGGCACTTCTAACTGTTATTACCAGACTGCATTACCTAGGCCGACACCTCTAAGGGCCAAGGGTTACCTTTCTAAAGTAATGGCGGTTTGGAATGTCAACTTACGTTTCTAGTGTTATTATTAAGGATAGATTCATCATCTATCTTTAGTAGTAATGCTAAGAAACGCCAACAAGCATTCCTGGCGCCGTTGCCGGGGAGGGCAAAAGAAAAATGCAAACATCTAGCATTGGCATAAACATTGATTACAAAATAAGCATGGGTAGCCATAGTTTAAACAGGCTAACTTTGCTGTTTTCTTCCTCTTTTTATTGGAATGAAAACATGATAGTGTATGAGTGGTTTCAACATGCCGAAAAACTTCGTCAATGATCCGGAAGCACTCCTAAGGAAGAGAAGGGCTCGTACCATTTCTTCTTCTGCTACTCCACTGGCAGACGAACCGGTCACATCTGCACTATCCTCTATTATCACCATGGCCAAGTCACTCCATGAGTACTCCATCCCCACTGTTGCCAACGTGTCTGTTGGGCCCACTGTCAATATCGGGAATGGAAACTTTGAGCTCCGCACTGGCCTACTCATGATGGTGCAGGCAAACTAGTTCTATGGTTTGCCAAGTGAGGATGCAAACGCGCATCTGCAAAACTTCCTTGAGCTGTGTGAGACAATCATCATCAAAGATGTTACACCAGATAGCATCAAACTTCGCTTGTTTCCCTTCTCCCTCTCGGGGAAGGTGAAGCAATGGTTCTACCAAAGCAAGAAAGCTGTCAACATGTGGGACAAATGTTCCGCAGCGTTCCTCACAAAGTTCTTCCCCATGAGCAAAACAAATGCTCTATGAGGGAAGATATCAAACTTCCAGTAGACTTCACTCGAGTCCATTCTTGAGGCTTGGGAAAGGCTCTAGGAGTACATCCAGGCCTATCCCCACCACGGGATGGAAGACTGGCTTGTGCTGCAGAATTTCTATGAGGGCCTCATGGCCATGTCCAAAGGGCACGTAGATGCCGCTCCTGGAGGCGCGTTCCTCTCCCTCACCATTGAAAGTGCCACGGCGCTGATTGAGAAGATGGTGGCTAACCAGAGTTTTGAGGAAGAACGCAAAACACAAAAAGGCATGCACACCTTGAAGGAGACGGATCTGCTTGCCACAAAAATAGACCTATTGATGAAGAAGCTTGAGGGACGTGCCACTGATCCTACCAACGGCACTGTCCAAGCCATAGACTCACACATGACGTGTGAGAACTATGGAGATGTTGGCCATTCGGGGAACAATTGTCCTGAAACCCAGGAAGAAGCATCGTTCATCAACTACGGGTTTCGCCAACATCAGCAAACAGATAATGGGTGGAACGACTAGAACCTCCCCCAAGATAATTCTTCCAATTTCAATTCGAATTTTAATTCTTCCCAACCTTGGCTGAAAGATCTTGTTTTAGGACAGGCTATCAAGCTTAGCATTTATATTTTCAAACATTTTAACATTAAAAGAAAGCTTTTTAGTAAGATTTTCATTTATCTTAGCCTGTCCTTATCTGTTAAAGATCAGGTAAGTTTTAATAAAAGAATAGAAACCTAGATCGCTCAACTTGCCTCTGCTGCTAAATCTGCCATTAATCCTGATAACTCTGTTGAGAATGTTAATTAGATGACCACGAGAGGGGGTAAGACCACTCGTGATCCACCACATCCTAACCACAAGACAGGAAGGACCTCAAGGCAGCAGGATCAAACACTGGTAGAGTCGGTGGAACCACAAGAAGAATCTACGGAAGATGATCCAACACCGGAAGGCTATGTGGACACCATGATGCTACCTTTCCCCACAAGAATAAGAAGGAAGAAGAAGACTGGAGATGAGTAGTTCCTCCGATTCATGGAAATGGTCGAGAAGACACACATCAGCATTCCGCTGATGGATGTCTTAGACATACCGTCCTACGCTAAGTTCATCAAGGACATTATCAACAACAAGCGACCATTACCGTCCACAGAAGTTGTCAAGATGACAGAAGAGTGTAGTGCATCTATACTCAATCATCTGCCCGAGAAGAAGCAAGACCCTGGGTCCCCATGTTGGGAATATGCCCTAGAGCTAATCATGTAGATGATGATATTCTGATTGTATCCATGATTAATAAAGTGTTCAATGAATATCCATTATAGACAACTTGTATTGAATGGCGATTATGTAAATTATTTGTGAAACTCAATTACTTGAATGGTTATTCTAAAGTTGTCCCTGGTCGGCGTTCTTGTGAGAACACACTTGAATATTAGACCAGCACATGTATTAGTTGATGGCTATGTTTCACAAGTCATGGACATGGAGATGTCAAACTAATAATGTGGGCACATGTGAGACATGTAGGCCGGACTGACCCGACATGAGAAAGTCTCAATTCACATCATGTACATTATGTCCTTAGACCTAAGATTGTGGTATGTACTCAAGATGTGAAACGACCTACTTAGGGACTTTCAGACGCTACTCCGTAACTGGGTAGTTATAAAGGTGGTCTTCGGGTGGTCGGGAAGCATGCTATGAGACATAGACAATCAAGATGGAATTTGCTCCCCTCTACTCGAGAGAGGTATCACTGGATCACTCAAGTGATTGGATCAACAAATGCATGGCCGTGCTTGGGTTAAGTGTTAACCCACGAGTTGAACCATATATCGAGTGGCAAAGCGAATAACTTGTATGTGGTCATAGTGGTTCATCTGATATGATCTTTGCGTGCACATAGGAGTTGTAACACCTTGCTAGAGGCTGCTGTCAACTATTGGGCAAGTAGGAGTACTCGGCCCATGTTAATGCGTGCGTGAACCCATAGGGTCACACGCTTAAGGGGCTGGAAGCCTAATTTGGGTTGGACCCAAATTAGACAAGGCTTAGGGTTACTAATGGGCCTCCAACTCATGAGCTCATTGGGGATGCCTATATAAGCAAGGGGTAGAGGCGCAGTCAGGGTTTACACGCCTTTTTTGACAGCCGCCGCCGCCTTCCCACGCTCGCGCCTTCTGCTCCTCGTGGACCTAGCAGTCTGGAGGCGCATCTCTTCTTCCCCGCACGGGTGGGATTCCTCGGAGGTGCTGCATCTAGAGCACTGGGACGAACTGCGCGAGGGGATTGACGTGACGGACGACTATGCAACTGCACTGCCTACTGCGACGCGTATGACTACATCGAGTCATCTTCCGCTGCACCTGCGCGTCTAGTGGTAATCCTGTAACCTGTAACTAGCAATACATCCTGGTTTATGAGGCAGAAAAGCTTTGTTTTCTGGCTAGCGTAGCACCCTCATAACCCTTCACCCCACAATTACATGCTCCATTGGAACCCAACAATTCAACTATGCCTTGTGCGATCTTGGTGCAAGCGTAAGCGTCATGCCAAAATCAGTCTTTGATAGACTGAACTTCACCAATTTGGAGCCCACCAACATGACACTTCAGCTGGCAGACTCTTCAATTCGATACCTAGCAGGGATTGTGCAAGACATCCCTGTCAAGATTAGAGGATATTATGTCCCAGTGGATTTTGTGGTGCTCAACATGGAGCTTACAAAGGAAACACCACTTATCCTGGGAAGGCTATTCTTGAGTATGGCAGGAGCCTAGATTGATGTTGGAGCTGGAGAAATTCGCTTCAATATCAATGGACAAGAAGAAAAATTTGAGTTCAGTCCTTGCCATCAGGAAGAATGCAACATGATCCGCATCCCCGAGGTATGAAGGAGGTTGAGATTCAGCCTCAACTTTTGAAAAAATTATTAAAAATGTCAAAAGAATCAAAGAAAAAGCTGGAGCCAAAAGAAAGGCGGCTGCCAAAAGAAATATAAATAGGGAGCAGCAAAATAAAATGGCTCCTAAAAAGAAAATACAAGAAAAGAGGGAAGAAATCCCCGAGCCTTCACAGAAAAAGATGGTGTGGAAACAGAAGGCGAAAATAGAACCTACCACCACACCACCCAAGACAAGCAAAAAAGTATGAAGGCCAAAGCAGGTGCAACCATCTACTTCTCCCAAGATGGATGTACCATCATCGAGCAACCAATGAAGGGAGAAAAGTCCTGCTCAATGAACTTAAAAAAGGTGAGCCCTTGCCGAAGGTAAATCGGTAAGTTATGTTTAACTAGTTTTTACTTTTAATAAAATTTAGCAAGTCTCTTTATTTTAAATAAATGTTGAGTAGTCTCTTTCTTAAAAAATATAATAAATAATTTTTATACATTTATATGTATTTATATTTTGATAAATAAATTTTACCTGGTGCAAGTGCTGCATTTATGATTTTTTCTAAAATGCCCCTATGATCTTCCTTCTCATGTGCATGAATCTTTATGATCATAGGAATATTTTCTCATAAATGCATGATAGTGTGATTCTGAGTATAATTTCATGAATATCTTTCATATCCCACACTATATCACTCTGATTCACCGCACATCACACTTGATCGCAACCGGGATTGGAATTCACGCAGTCAGAGGAGCACCTGACCGAAAAATGGAGGCTGGCAGGTGGACGCAGGGGGTCAACCGCCCCCCTAATGCGGCCGCACCCTAGCTGACTCGATCGGTCCCAATTTTTTTCGTACCTCCCTCTAATCACTCCAACATCACGTCCCAGGTTACGATCAGTTTGTTTCCTAGTCAGAGACCACGGTAGCACCTATAAAACCTCCCATAGGCCTCTTCTCTCCTCACACCAACCTTTTATCTTCTCCCCCTTGCAAGGCTTGCTAAGCTCTCCCTTCTAACATGTCTAGCTACGCCCTCTCGCTGATCAATGCTCCTAAGGCTATAGCAAACCTAGACATAGCACCCTACCAAGAAAGCTCCTCAGTGAGGGAAGAAGCTCGTGTTGAGAAGAAGCCTTTAGCGTTCTTGCCGGCACATACCCGGGCGCCCGAATGTGGCGCCAAGAACA